>QNTS01001187.1:291797-355581 GCA_003317085.1 Hucho hucho
CTAAGAAACTAGCTTCTCGAGGAGACCATCTCTAAGAAACTAGCTTCTCGAGGAGTCAGTCTCTAAGAAACTAGCTTCTCGAGGAGACCATCTCTAAGAAACTAGCTTCTCAAGGAGACCATCTCTAAGAAATTAGCTTCTCAAGGAGACCATCTCTAAGAAACTAGCTTCTCGAGGAGACCATCTCTAAGAAACTAGCTTCTCAAGGAGACCATCTCTAAGAAACTAGCTTCTCAAGGAGACCATCTCTAAGAAACTAGCTTCTCAAGGAGACCATCTCTAAGAAACTAGCTTCTCAAGGAGACCATCTCTAAGAAACTAGCTTCTCGAGGAGACCATCTCTAAGAAGCCAGCTATATATTCCTGCATTTCATTAAAAATGTTATCTGAATCATCATGAAACACATAGGCCAGACTTGTAGCGAAGTTCCTAGTGTGGTGACCACATATCTTACTGATGGTAAAAGCCTGGGCCAGCGGGCTGTGACTAGGCCTGGAAGGCGTTGTTGTTTCACGCATGGAGAACAATCAGCCATGACGTCTCATTACAGGCTGGTAGTGGAGTGGTTGGCCCTCTCCTCCTCCTCTTCCCTCTCTCCTTCCTCCTATCCACCTCCCCTCTCTCCTCCCATCAGCCCTCTCCTCTCATTTTGCAATGACATTTTAGTCATCTAGCAGATGCTCTTATCCAGAGCCACTTACAATTAGTGCATTCATCTTAAGATAGCTAGGTGAGACAACATATCACAATCGTAGCAAGTACATTTTCCCTCAATAAAGTAGTTATCAGCAAAGTCAGTGGTAGAAGGAAAAGACAAGTGCAATTTCTCCTCTCCTCTCCCCGTGGGGCTGGGAGTGTTAGCCTCTGGACTACAGAGGAAGCAGGAGTGGCTGGGCCATGCAAGCCTTTTCCGGACCATAAACGACAGGTTTATTTTTAAAGTTCTGCCTCAGTGTGCCTCGCTTCCTAAAATACCTTTCATGCAAAACAAAATGCTGGGTGTGCAGGGCCTGCCAGAGCCCTCTCTCTCTGCCTGTCGGAGGACTGGGTTGATTGGTCGGTTGGCTGGCTGGTTAGTTGGTCAGGCAGGCAGCAGGCCTTGATTTCTGGGCATTGATGGAGAGAGACAGGGGTGGTCACCGGGGCCAAATCCCCAGCCAAAAGTGGCCTAGACAGAATGATCATGTTGTCAATAGGTGGAACAGTGTGCGTGTCGGTGTGTGTGTGTGTGTGTCATTGCAGTGGAAGGGTGAAGCATCATGTTCCTGCCTGCAGGGGAATGAATGGAGAGAATTATTATTTATGGTGTGGGTCTTTTCCATGCCACAATGTGCTACAGTACTCAGCCCTGATGTAGGACTTGAATAATATTTCACAGATGAAATAGAGCAAAGCAACATGTTGCTAAATACATTACCACTGCAATATATTTCAAGTTGGAGTTTTTCCGGAGCTTGCAAAGACCATGCAAAGGCCCCTAAATGTCGCCATAATGTGACTTCAAATCCTTGTATGTTTTACTGTATGTTATTGACTGGATATTCAGACTTATTTTAGTGCCTCTGTTGTGATGAGGGTGTAGAATTGATATTTCAGTTTTATTTTCAACTCCTTATTTCCTAGATGTTTTATCTCGTCTTCTACAACCCCAGTAGCTACAGTGAGGAATAAGGTTGGGGAGTTTGGGTTTGGTTTTAGGTATGGGTTTGTGGCAGGGGATGGGGTTGGGTCTGACTCTTTCTGGATTTTAGTTTCGGGCCTGCAGGTCTGGGTCTCCGCCTGGGTGTGGCTGCTGGGTGGTTTCCAGAAGGTTCCTTTTCACAGCTGAAGTCTCTCTACACTGCCTGTCTTCACCCCGTTGCACCACAGGCCTCTCTACCCTGCATGTCTTCACACTGCCTGTTTTCACCCCACTGCACCACAGGCCTCTCTGTGAGGTTACTCCACTTCCGCTGAGCTTTACACCCTCAGACCCTGTCACGAAAACACTGCCGCCAACGCAGCAGAGCCAGCACATCAAACACAGCCCCACACCTAACAAACAGACACTTCTGGCCCAGTCAGAAACATGTGGGGAGGGGTTGGGGTGCAGCTGTTTGCCGCTCCAATCAATGCCCACACCCTTCCGACCGACAGGCCTGGGCCAGATGTGGAGAGAGGGAGAGAGAGGAAGAGGACCATCTCACGTTAGGTGCAGATGTTTCTTCTCCCTCTCCTTCCTGCCTCAGAATCACCACCACAAGGAAAACTGTGCTGCTGTGTGACTATGAATCGGTGCTAGTAAATTTAGCATGTTGGTGCTCCACCCAGATCAGATTCAGTACTGGAGGACAGACAGGACAGACCACTGAGCTGAGGGTTGCCACCATGTAGGATGGAGGGGTAGACGAAGGGAGGGAGGGATGCCTGTCACCATGCAGAAAACTGACTGAAAACAGAGAAATGGAGAAAAACATGTTTCCCCTTCTAGACGAGGCAGTGAGAGTGCACCACTAACTACCCCCTCCACTCTGAGCTCTGCTGATAATACAGTTTATATAGTAGCCATCTGACACTATGCTGTATGTGACATTTAATGTGACGGTCTTGAATGACAGCAGCTATCCTGCTGTGTCTCTACAAAGATGTCATTCTGGTGTTGGCAAAAATATATATATGTTTGCCACAGAGGACCTCGGAATGTCCCTTGAGTGGGAGGATGGTAAGGACTGACAGTAGACCCTGGGTTCCACGGCTGTGTGTGTCCCAAATTGCACCCTATTCCCTATATAGTGCACTACTTTTGACAAAAGCCCTATGGGTCCTACTCTAAAGTAATGCACTAAATAGGGAAAATGGTGCCATTTGGGACGCAGCCACTTACTCTCACCCTTTCAAACCACCAATGCTATATTTGGTGGAAATATACACTACCGTTCAAAAGTTTGGGGTCACTTAGAAATGTACTTGTTTTTGAAAGAAAAGCAAATTTTTGGTCCATTAAAATAACACCAAATTGATCAGAAATACAGTGTAGACGTTAATGTTGTAAATGACTATTGTAGCTGGAAACGGCAGATTTTTTATGGAATATCTACATATGCGTACAGAGGCCGATTATCAGCAACCATCACTCCTGTGTTCCAATGGCACGTTGTGTTAGCTAATCCAAGTTTATAATTTTAAAAGGCTAATTGGTCATTAGAAAACCCTTTTGCAATTATGTTAGCACAGCTGAAAACTGTTGTTCTGATTAAAGAAGCAATTAAACTGGCCTTCTTTAGACTAGTTGAGTATCTGGAGCATCAGCATTTGTGGGTTTGATTACAGGCTCAAATGGACAGAAACAAAGAACTTTTTTCTGAAACTCGTCAGTCTATTCTTGTTCTGAGAAATTAAGGCTATTCCATGAGAGAAATTGCCAATTAACTGAAGATCTCGTACAACACCGTGTACTACTCCCTTCACAGAACAGCGCAAACTGGCTCTAACCAGAATAGAAAAAGGAGTGGGAGGCCCCGGTGCACAACTGAGCAAGAGGACAAGTACATTGGAGTGTCTAGTTTGAGAAACAGATGCCTCACAAGTTCTCTACTGTTTGTGCCTATGGGCACAAACCCACCGTCGCTGGACCAGACAGGACTGGCAAAAGTGTTCTTCACTGACGAGTCGCGGTTTTGTCTCACCAGGGGTGATGGTCGCATTCGCGTTTATCGTCAAAGGAATGAGCGTTACATCGAGGCCTGTACTCTGGAGCGGGATCAATTTGGAGGTGGAGGGTCCGTCATGGTCTGGGGCGGTGTGTCACAGCATCATCGGACTGAGCTTGTTGTCATTGCAGGCAATCTCAATGCTGTGCATTACAGGGAAGACATCCTCCTCCCTCATGTGGTACCCTTTATGCAGGCACATCCTACTGCTTGTTCTGTGCGTGATTTCCTGCAAGACAGGAATGTCAGTGTTCTGCCATGGCCAGCGAAGAGCCCGGATCTCAATCCCATTGAGCACGTCTGGGACCTGTTGGTTCGGAGGGTGAGGGCTAGGGTCATTTCCCCCAGAAATGTCCGGGAACTTGCAGGTGCCTTGGTGGAAGAGTGGGGTAACATCTCACAGCAAGAACTGGCAAATCTGGTGCAGTCCATGAGGAGGAGACGCACTGCAGTACTTAATGCAGTTGGTACTGGTACCAGATACTGACTGTTACTTTTGACCCCCCCTTTGTTCAGGGACACATTATTCCATTTATGTTAGTCACATGTCTGTGGAACTTGTTCAGTTTGTCTCAGTTGTTGAATCTTGTTATGTTCATACAAATATTTACACATGTTAAATTTGCTGAAAATAAACGCAGTTGACAGTGAGAGGACGCTTCTTTTTTTGCTGAGTTTACATATTAACTTGTAGATTCATTTGGAAATCAACCAAACATCCTTCATACACAAGACAATGTCAAAAGGTAAAACTATTATTAATATCATTCATTTGGCATCCTATTTATAGGGCTAATGATAACTACTTTTAAACTTCCAAAATCCTATCAACCATGGATGACTGTATACCTAGCTACATTTTGAAATGACGGTGTCCTTTGTTGGGCAAATCAGATGTCGATGTAGCCTACAGTACATAAACCCAAACTCACTCCAAATTTACTTTCACATACAGCTTGTATAAGAAAACTTTGAGGAATTGTTTTAATCTATTCAATGTTATTTAGGTTGTCTACCTGCTGAATATTTTTAACGTTTCTAAGTGGAATTTTCAATGCAATTTCAATGTATACATAGTTCTGATGTCATTCCTGCTCCCTCCAGCGCTCAACGCTGCCGGTCTCCTAACCCCCAGTCCTGGCTTCATTATTACGCACACCTGTTCCCCATCATTATGCACACCTGGTCGTCATTCCCTCCTTGATTACTCCCCCTTTATTTAGCCCTCAGTTGTCTGCAGTCACTAGGTGTTGTTGTTATCCTCATGTTTGTTCATCTGCATTGGTTCTTTATTAAATACGTTACATCTGATGATTATGTAGAAATTAGATTGATGTAACAACCTGTCAGTCAGGTTAAGTCAATGTATTTAAGTTTGACCCTAATTTCAATGTTTACAACGCTGGTTGAAATGAGATGAAAACAGTGCTGGTTGATGACTTTTTTCAAATCCAAAGTATTTTCCATGTTGATTCCACGTAACATTACGTTGAAACAACAGATTCAACCAGTGTGTGCCCAGTGGGGGAATACTGTATTAAAGATCTCAAACCAGAATTTCTCCATTCTCTACTCCCCTGTGGATCAGATCACCATATAATTGCATTACTCCGAGTGGGAAGTTTGTTGACACTAATGTGATGAAGGTCTAGTGCAAGAAATAGGTTTTTAAGTGTTTTTAACTCTCCAAATGTTCCTCCTTCAAAACCTGAATGTTCTGACTCAGCTGCCTTCTGTCAACCAATATTTAAGTGTCTATTTTGCGCTTTTATCAAACTCTTCCACTGAAGGATAGAATCAATTATCGTTGTTCCTTGTTGGGGCAGGATACTATGAAATCTTGATCTGAAAAGACAGTCTGTTGCATTTAGAGGTCAATGTCCCTATTTAAATTTATGTCCAAGCACAAACACATCATCACGCACAATTTATCTTTACGAGGAGACTCTCAGGTTCTGTTTCCGTTGCTGCTGGGTCCAGAGCTCAGGAGAATAGAGGAGAGGAGGAAATGAGAGGAGGAGGAAAGGAGAAGAGGAGAGGGGTGTAGACTAACTCACCATAGACAGCTTAACTCAGCAAGAGAAGAGAGGAGAGGAGGAAATGAGAGGAGGAGGAAAGGAGAAGAGGAGAGGGGTATAGACTAACTCACCATAGACAGCTTAACTCAGCAGGAGAAGAGAGGAGAGGAGGCATATGGGAGGATGCATAGTGAGTCATTAAGGGCCTGACGTTTTAATGCAGTGAATATGAATAATGGTAACACCAGGCATGAGAGAGCCTTCTGCTCCCCCAGCCTCCCTGTGTTGACTAGAAAAACACTAGTGTATATTACACCCTGTTATTCTTTCTCTCTTTCTCTCTCTCTCTCTCTCTCTCTCTCTCTCTCTCCGTGCACCATTAAAACAACATCTCAGAGCCAGGTTCACTGAACGGTACATCGGAAGCAAAGTACCCTCACTGTGACCCCTCCCTCCATCCCTCCCTTCCGAGGAAATAAATGCCTCAAAAAGACATGTTCTGTTTTCGACTGATGCTGAAGCATTGTTGGGTGAAGAGTTGTAGACAACTCTTACTATACTGGTCTTCTGATAACAGCAGTGCCCCAGATAGATGATTAGGGCATTTGTTTTCAGTCTTACATGTAAATGTTGGCTACCTACCAAATGGCACCCTATTCCCTATGTGGTGTACCCTGCGTCCAGGAAGCTTTACAATAAAATATCATCGATTTATTGCCCTCTGAGAAGGAAATAATTTTCAACACCAAAGCAACAACTCATCACTGAGATGTTTGGACAGCACTGTGTCTTTTGTGTGTGTGTGTCATCCAGGCAGCACTGTGTCTTGGGGGGCTGCGGCAGCAGGCAGGGATATGGCAGATGATAATAGGGAAAATTAAGAGAGCTTTTTGTAGGGGATCCACTCAACAGAGGTGATTTAAAGCTACATTCTGCAATTCGAATAACAACATTCGCCACTTGATGGATGTGACTGACGACAGTTCATTATAAAAATTATAGTTTTAACTATGTTTTGAAGCTGTACAGTGTTTGTTTGCAAACAATGAAGTAAAACAAGCTTGTATTGCTCAAAAATCAATGGCTATACATCGTCCACAATTGGATGTACCAATCCCAGACTGTAGTTTTAAGACCTGACATTGATACATCACCCTGAGCCTCTATGGGGAGAGCACAATGTTTTCATTATGATGCTAGCTATGTAATTATCTAGCGTAGAGTAAGGAAGGGAAACTTTATGGAACGTCAAATAAACTTTTAATTAGTTTTTGTTGTGATGAAGAACCCTCTGGTGTGAATCTTAGTCTGCTCTCAAAGACAGAAGATTGCAGTCTTTAAGCATTTGCATATATTTACTCAACAGTCACAATTCACATTCTTTGCATCTTCTAACATCCTCTAACTTCTACAACTTTTATAAAGCGTGCTTCGACTCCAGTCTTGCAAATCTCTACCGTGGCTTTTTTTGTGTGTGCCAAAAGTGCATATTGAATCAAAATAAATAGCAGGTCACCTTCCAACTACTACCACTATTTCAAAGGTATCTCTGCATAGTTTCCATCTCCAGAATGATGGCCATTAATAACTCCTCTGTGACCTTGTTGACATGCAGAAGCGCTAGGTTGTCTCTCATCTCCAGCTCCTCTCCTCTCCGATCTTCAAAACCTCTCTCTCTGTTAGGACTTCAGCTCTCTGTTTATGACTTGGCTGGAAGTATATTTCCAGAGTGGTGAGTCACACTGTAAGACAACTTCCTACCTGAAGGATGAGGACTCTCATCCAAACCCCTTCGACCGACTGACCGACTGTGTGGGATGGGCGGAGAAAAGGTCTACCCATAAAAGCACCAATGAGGGATGTCCTGATTTACTGTTTCCACAGTTACAAAGTCATTAATCTTCATGACCATTAAAATAATTGTATATTTATCTGTAATTTGCTGATTCATAAACCCATCAGTGTATTTTTAGTCCTGGTTTGCATCCCATTCCCCATTTAGTGCACTACTTTTGACCAGAGCCCTGTGGGCTATATGCACTATATAGGGAATAGGGTGCCTTTTGGGATGCAGACCTGGCCTGATTACAGTGTTTGTTCATGTGGCCTTGACTGTATCATAACAGATCTGTCTATATACACCATCTAGGTATGACTAATACTGAAACATGACATGCTGACGTTAGGCCTTCCCCTGGGCCCTGTCTCTTTATTACAGATAGGCTACTTCCCAAATGACACTAGATTGCCCATGTAGTGCACTACTTTTGACCAGTGCTCTGCTCACTATATAGGGAGTAGGGTACCATTTGGGACATAACTTTACTCTACCTCCTCCTCTACCCTAGAACCTCTCTTCGCTGCTCCCTGCTTTACCGTCACTTTGCTGTTGTCTTGTTCGACTCCTAAACGATCGTGTCACGATCTCCGTGAGGGACAGACCAAGACGCAGCGATGCTTCCAGTATACATATTTATTACGAACGTAACTGGGCAAAAATAACAAAACGACGATCGTGACGTAGAACACAACTGACCACAAGCTATGTACAAACAATAACCCACAAACCCCAAGTGAAAACTACAAACATATATATGGTTCCCAATTAGAGACAACGACACTCAGCTGCCTCTAATTGGGAACCATTACCCCAACATAGAAATATATAACCTAGAACAGAAAAACCCTACACCAAAAACAAAACTAAACACTCCAGCCTGTCTTCTCAGGCCTGGACGTGACAGATCGTTTATCTTACGTTTGAAGAATGGGCTTTCCTTACTCAATGCACAGTTGCATGCAACATCAAAAGCATGAAATTTCACTATACGAAATATACAAGTTCAGGAAGGGCTCATAGGGCTTTGGTCAAGCCAAGGATAAATGAAAATACAGAAAACAGAGATGCTAGGATGTTCTGTAGCATTATACAACTCATGGTAGGCCCTGGTGTCATAGTATATTCCTTAGATTCAAAGTTTATAGTGTTACATTTTCGTGGTGCAGAAGAGCACAGATCTGTGCAAAAGTACTGTAAACCATACTATAATCTGGCAGCGAGATTTCATTTGAAACTTGTTTGGAAATGTGCAATATTTGCACCCTGTTCAGTTTACAAAACTAGTTAAACAATTGCACATTTTGCAACGATTTTTTAAAAATTAAATTAAACAGACAGTTTACTTTGAGATTTACAGTAGTTTTTACACATATTTGAACTATTTAGCAGCATGAAAATGTTGCCCATAATATTGTCTGTCTGGCAGTAGAGGTCTGATGCATTGAGACCATGCAGCTGTAAGGCCACAGAGAGGCTACACCATGCAGCGGTAGACTATGGCCCACTAACATTAAACAAGAGAGACATTGAGGCCCCAATAAGAGTCATTTATTTTCATAAGCTTTATAGAATATAAATGTCGTCCATTCAGATCGTGTAGCTATGTGCCACAGAGGAAGCCCTTTTAAAGCTAGTTAATAGAACTTAGTCGACATTTCCATTTTCCTGGATGTTGTCTTTGACTACATCCCAAATGACACTCTATTCCTTATATAGTGCACTACTTTTGACCAGACACCTATGGGCCCTGGTCAAAAGTAGTGCACTACATAGTGAAACCGGTGCCATTTGGGGCACATACTTTGTCTGTGCCCTCAATCGGGGTCAAACTAGAGGCTAGTGATGTGATTTATTTTTCAAGGTAACATGAGCAGTATTTTGGTTAGGCTCCATTGGGGATAGAGACAATAATAATTATACTACAGCTTTAAGGAGTGATTTCTTTGCCATGTTTAAAGCAAGGAAAACTGATTACTGCTATTTCCTTTAAGAATTGTTGTGGAAATGGGGAAATTGTTATTTATATTTGTGGTGTCAAATGATATGCTGTCACCTGGAGAGACAGAAGGGAGAAAAAGAGAAGGAGACAGAGAGAGGGAGAAAGAGAGAAAGAGAGGAGGAGCGAGCCAGAGGACAGAAAGAGATTAACAGTATAATGGAGAAGATTACCATTACCTGCCAATTACTCTGTATAAGTCCTCCAGTCTCTCTTCTATCTGTAGACAACCTCCAGACATTACTTTACCATCTGTAGCTTCCTTCACCTTACGCTGCTGGAGTCAGAGACACACAATTACACAGTTTACTATAGAATACTATATCATTAGTAAACTGTAGTATACTGTATACTACACTATATATACACAAAAGTATGTAGACACCCCTTCAAATTAGTGGATTCGGCTATTTCATCCACACCCGTTGCTGACAGGTGTACAATATCAAGCACACATCCATGCAATCTCCATAGACAAACATTGGCAGTAGAATAGCCTTACTGAAGAGCTCAGTGACTTTCAGCATGGCACCGTCATATAATGCAACCTTTCCAACAAGTCAGTTTGTGAAATGTCTGCCCTGCTAGAGCTTCCCCAGTCAACTGTAAGTGCTGTTATTGTGAAGTGGAAACGTCTAGGAGCAATAAAGGCTCAGCATAAAAATCGTCTGTCTCACTACCGAGTTCCAAATTGCCTCTGGAAACTACGTCAGCACAAGAACTGTTCGTTGGGAGCTTCATGGCCGAGCAGCCGCACACAAGCCTAAGATCACCATGCGCAATCCCAAGCGTCGGCTGGAGTGGTGTAAAGCTCGCCGCCACTGGACTCTGGAGCAGTGGAAAAGCGTTCTCTGGAGTGATGAATCACTCTTCACCATCTGGCAGTCCGACAGACGAATATGGGTTTGGCAGATGCCAGAAGAACGCTACCTGCCCCAAAGCATAGTGCCAACTGTAAAGTTTGGTGGAGTAGGAATAATTGTCTGGGGCGGTTTTTCATGGTTCGGGCTAGGCCCCTTAGTTCCAGTGAAGGGAAATCTGAACGCTACAGCATACAATGACATTCTAGACGATTCTGTGCTTCCAACTTTGTGGCAACAGTTTGGGGAAGGCCCTTTCCTGTTTCAGCATGACAATGCTCTGTGCACAAAGCAAGGTCTATACAGAAATGGTTTTTCGAGAACTTGACTGGCCTGCATAGAGCCCTGACCTCAACCCCATAAAACATATTTGGGATGAATTGGAACGCTGACTGCGAGCCAGAACTATCGGCCCAGCATCAGTGCCTGACCTCACTAATGCTCTTGTGGCTGAATGGAAGCAAGTCTCAACAGAAATGTTCCAACATCTAGTGGAAGTCTTCCCAGAAGAATGGAGGCTGTTATGTAGCAAAGGGGGATGCCCATGATTTTGGAATTTTGGAAGGATGTTCAACGATGTCACGTTGGCGTAAATGGTCGGGAGACAGGCGCAGGAATGTGTAATACGGGTTTTTATTTCACAAATTACCACGTGCCGTGTAAAGGGACGAAGACCAAACAAACACTATACAAACACAGGGTTGAGACCCAAACAAAAGAGCGAGGAGTACCTCGAATAAATACACAACCGCACAATTATTATCACACGGGACGAGACCGTAATCATCAACACAATACAAGTGGCACAAAATCCAAAACAACACAGCACCGGTACTCACACGACCAACGGAGATTGGAACAATAATCGACAGGACAATGGTGAACAAAGGGCACACTTATACAATTACTAATCAACTGGGAGTAGGGACCAGGTGTGCGTAATGACAGTTCCGGAGGGATCCGTGACAGATGAGCAGGGGTCCACATACTTTTGGTCATGTAGGGTATACTCCACAGTGTAGTATCCCTCGATCATGTGTAGTACTTACTATATAAATTTGTAATATATTGTAGAATACTATACTCTACACTTTAGTAACCCTTGATCATGTTTAGTACTTACTATAAAATGTTGTAGTATACTGTGGAATAATATAGTAAATACTACAGTATTATCCACAAAAGAACACTGTAGTAAATAATACAGCAATGCAGTCTGCAAAAACACTACAGTTTTAATTATATTAATACTACAGTATTTAATTTGCATATACACCACCCACTCCTTTCCTCCATATCTCAATTTATGCCACCCATGAGTGTAGTATAGACCATGTATTGTGTTCACTAGAGGTTATAGAAAAGAGCAAAAGCTCTAAACTATCTGTTCAGACTGCAGTCCTACCTACCTACTTACCTACACTCTTAGAAAAAGGGTTTCAAAAGGGTTCTTTGGCTGTCCTGATAGGAGAACCCTTTTTGGTTTTAGATAGCACCTTTTTTTCTAAGAACGTACAGGTTATGAAAAATATGCTATTTTCGTATTTGTCCAGTAGGTTTCTTCAAGGAAAAACAAAAACACTATAGTAAATACTACAGTATACTACGGTCATGTCCGCAAAAACACTACAGTGAATGCTATAGTATATAAATCTAGTAATACTACAGTAGTTATACCATATTATAGTATAGTATTTTTTCATGTGGGGAATGTGTGTTTGCTAGTGTGTGTTCATAGCACTCTTGGAGGACGTCAGTAAAGGTAATAAACATTGAAATAAACACAGGGATATTTCATGTATTTGATGACAGGTTTAGATGAACTGTAACCACGGACAGAGCTCTTCCTTCCCAGAAGTCTTTGGAGTGGTTTGTTTTGATCCTGTTGAGTGGGCTGGACATCATCTGTCTCTGCTCCAGGATTGGACCACAGTACTGGTACGTAGTCTGTCATTGCCAGCGACAGTAGGTCCCCTGTTGGATTGTTTGTTCAGTCCATATTGTACAAGGTTTCCATTCCAGACCCAGATCTGAACTTCCCCTAGACTGAGGACTAGCTACATGTTCACACCACATGCTCACTAGCATGCTCACGGGACACTTGTTTCTGCTGCAGCACTCTTTGTGTGTGTGTGTCCGTGCTTGCAGGCGTGGGTGTGTGCGTGCGTGCATGTGGTTTCACACACACTCACACCACTGAGAATGAATGGTGACAAGCTTCAAAGGGGTTTCAGGAGAGAAGTTTGCCCCTTGTGCTTTCAAAGGCAGATGGTGTAGGCCGGGCACCTCCTAACACATACATGAAGGATGGCTGATTTACTGTCTACGCTGCCTACACATTGCAGGCCTACATTGTAGCTCTGGAACATTGAAAAGTTTGTATTTTTTATGAACTGGAATTAAATGTAAGTGTAATTTCCCCTTGGTATTTGACTCTGGGATTAAATCAGTCAGCCAGGCAGACATGGGTTAAAACATGATTTTAAATAATTTCATATACTTTATCTGGGCTTGATTGAGTTTGCTTGGCGTAATGGAACCAATAGAGTGGTCATAATCAATAGAGAAGTGCAAACTCTGCCACCTGGCACCCCATGCAGGGTAAAGCAACCGCTAAAAGTATATGAAAGAATGCAAATAGTATTTGAACCCATGCAGGTCTGAAGCCAGGTTGTTGTCCCCAGCTGCTCAGTAAAGAGCTATTTATCATTTCTCACCATTCACTCCTTTCATCTCCTCTGTTTCTCATTATGTTAATGTATGACCATGACCATGTGTGTATCCCAAATGGCACCCTATTGCCTATAATAGTGCACTATATTGTGCACCCTGGGGGCCCTGGTCAAAGGAGTACACTATATAAGGAAAAGGGTGCCATTTGGGATGCAGGCCCATATGTGTCACGTGACCTTAAAAACAATGTGTTGCTTGGTGAGGTTAGGAAAACAACCCTTCAAGAGGGCTGATGTGTGCGTCTCCTCTCCCATCCGGCCAGAGACGAAGAAATCCTCATGGGCATTTCTTTCCTTGTGCCCCCCGTTATTAGCCAAATAATTATCAATCTGTGCAAAAAAATACATTTAGACTTGTCCACTGGGCTAAAGATGGACCATCCAATCTGGCATTCACCGTATTAAATATAGTTGTTGTTCTGCACAACCATATGGGCCTGGTTATGAGGTTAACCACAACCTTATTTACATCTGACTTCTTCCTATTGTTTGCAAAGTAGGGCATCAAACCAGGCCTCTCCTATGGCACGCACAGGGTGACAATGTCCTATAGGGTGAGATCAGTTCAGGACAATCTCTGTTGTCTTTAATACAATGGCCTACAGATCAGGATCTTCATTTGAGCCAGTTTGCTACAGCAATAAAAAATTTTGATACATTTTTTTTAGGGCAAATCAAGGCTGAAATTTAATGGTGGAAATTACAAACTTTAGAAGCCTTTTTAAATCTCAAATGCTCCATAAGTTAGCAACAAAAGAATGATCAAATTAAGATCGTGCATCTGTATGCTGACTGCCACTAGACTATGACTGCTGGACTGTGTAGTATGAGGCACATTGATGCATTCAACTAGATAATCGGTTTGACCATAGTCAAACAATTAGCACTATTCTGGGGTTTTATGGTTAGTATTGATGGGATGTTTGGCTCTTTTTACTGACTCTGATCTTTTTGACTTGATCAGTCAAAATAACTAATCTTTCGACTAATTTCATTCATTTGAGTCAGTAATGCCCAGAGCACGCAGGACACCCTACTCGCGAACGACGAACCGAAAACTCGAAAGAGTCATGATTCTACAAGCCTCTTGTTCACATGTCGTTCACCAGGGGGCTTTTTTGAGCTGTCATTTGTGAATGAGACTTGTAAAAGTGTGCTTTAACCAATATACATTTGTTGATTGAAACCACTCCATGGTGAAGGCAGTTTCTGATTAACTCCACCAACGGAGTGGAGCAGAGGACCAGGCTTTGTGGAATTCAGTCTTTGTTTGCTGGAATCCATACTTTTTCAATAAACGTTAGTCAACTACAACCACCGACTGTTTCCTTGTTAAGATTCAATTGGCACGTGCACATTTGCGCTGACTTAGTGCAACAGCAAACAGTTGGTGGTTGTATTTGATTAACGTCTATTTAAAAAGTATGGATTTCAACAAACAAAGAAAGGCACGCAACTACAGAGGACAAACATAGATACAAGGTTAGTGCTTCATAATTTATATGTTTTCAAGTATTGATCTTGACCAAATTGATATAGTTGGAGCTGAATTCCACAAAGCCTGGTCCTCTGCTCCATTCCGTTGGTGGAGTTAATCAGAAACTGCCTTCACCATGGAGTGGTTTCGTCAGCTAGACTGCCGTGAGAGTGATAAGCACAATATCATTTGCAAATTGTAGCCCCCCAAACGATTCATTCTCGAGTTCGATTTTGTTGAGCAGAGGCAGTGTATGTGGTCACACTTTATTTGGATAGTTCGGATAGTCCATCTATAGATACTCTACAGATGGTCATACTATCAACAAACTATCTGTTGATAAGCAACTGCTTGCTAAGGTTACAGTTAGGGTTGGGGTTAGCTTTAGAATAAAGGTTAAGGGTTAGGGTTAGGGTTAGGATAAGCGTTAGGGTTAGGTTTAGGGTTAGAGCTAGGGTTAGGGTTAGTAGATAGTTGAAATGTTACTGATAGATAGTCTGATAGTAGATAGTCTGTAGAGCATCTACAGATGGACTATCCGAATAAAGTGTTACCTTGTATGTTATGGTTCTACAAAGCTGTGTCCATCACACCATTCAATAATAATTAATAGCATTAGTTCTTTGCACCATGCGATCAATTATCAGTTCTGAACTCTTTTTCTTATCTGTGCATGATCTATTTTCCTGCACACACATGATAGACAGCTGTTGGTTGGAGCACGTCTCTGGAGCCACTGAGCTGGAGGAGCGTGTATCAAACAAACTACTAAAATCAATCAGTTAGCAGGTCAAGCAAACGACTAAAATGAACGAGTCACTCGAAAAAAAACTAATCATGGTTCTCAAGTCAGTAAAAAGAGTTGTTCAAAAATAACTAATCGTTTGTGAACTGCACATCCCTAATGGTTAGGGCGCAGACTTTTCCCTAACTAGAAATGTCCTGGCCAGGAAAAACTCTGGGCCCTAGTCATGGTGAGTGGAATTCCAGCAGGTGCTTTAGATAGGATGATCTGTCCAGTAGCGTGCCCATGATAACTGAAGGGATATCATATTCAGCGTTGGCACAGGGAGGATAGGGAGTGGATGACTTTGGCTGGGGCTTAATGTCTCTAGGAACACACATAAAAACAACTCCAGCCTCCACCATCTGAGAACGCACATCAAGGCTGCGTCCCAAACCCACCCTATACCAGCCAACTAAGCCATCACAGCTATGACCTCATCACTCCACTCCATTGCTGGTCAGAGCCAGAACTACATACGAAGAGACCGAGGTCCGGACCTCAGTCATTTTTTCAATTAAAAAAAGTGAATGTAGTCTGAGTCTCAACTTACTGTTGAGAGTTAGAATAGTAGAATACACAATGGTGCCATTTCAAAACTTAATTGTGCATCAGCAGTTTTCCTCTTGTCACTCACTGACATTCACTCAATTAGCCTATGTCAGTTAAACATTTGTTTTAATGATAAATGAGTCTTGTTAGTCTAGCCAGCTATCTAAATGTGTAGTAGGCCTAATCATGGCAAAATTACCGACCGGGCATGCAGGGCATGTGCCCAGGGGCCCTGAGCATAAATCATGGCAAAATGTGCAGAATTACAGGAAATTAGCTTTAAAACTGCAAAAATTTCTCTCTACCCAATAGCAAAATGTGTAGAATTGCACCAAATTAGCTGTTAAACTGCAACAACAACAAAGATATCGGTAAAGCAAACTAATTTGTTTACTTTTTGTTAATAAAATACTTTTCTGCTAACAGATCCCTCTGTACATATTACATTATAGTTAATGTGAGTTAATGTGAGTTAATATGAGTTAATGTGAGTTAATGTGAGTTAATGTGAGAAAATGTGAGTTAATATGAATTAATGTGAGTTAATGTGAGTTAATGTGAGTTAATATGAGTTAATGTGAGTTAATGTGAGTTAATGTGAGTTAATGTGAGTTAATATGAGTTAATATGAGTTAATGTGAGTTAATGTGAGGTAGTATGAGTTAATGTGAGTTAATGTGGATTATTGTGTAGCGGCTAATTGTATAGCTATTAGGCTTTGTGTTTGTAGATCGACTGAGGTGAAGTAAGCTACAGCAACCAATGTGATAATGGCTGGGCAAATTTTTGCTTGTTTTTTTGCTGTTCTCCAAATAGCATTTTTTAGTTTTTAAATTGTATAGAAATGCAATAAATGAGCTTCAACTTTCTAAGCATTTCTTGAATCACCCCGCCTGTCCGGACCTCACTGAAACTCAGACTCTGGTTACATCCCTGCTGCTGGTGAAAACAGAGTTTCCATTGATGCATGCTTATTATTGCAGAGCATCCTCTTCCTCCCATAGAGTCATCCTCTTCATCCCTCAGCACGACACACATGAACACATATCCCAAACATTAGCTGTGGTCTGAAGGTGGGATGTTAGTGAGAGCATCACTGTCTGGAGATCCCCTTGTCTGAATGACTGTAGGTTAGGTATGTCTGTCTCTAAAGATTAAGATGGGTCCAAACAAAGGTGCATCTGAAGTATCCTATTCCCTACATAGTGCACTATGTGGGAATAGGGTGCCATTTGGGACGCACACCAGATCTCGCAGGGATGACCTCAAAGGCCAAATAGTGGGTGTTCATTACCATTACCATGCCAACTCCCGTTGTCATGACTTTGTTCTTGCTGATTGACTGAGTAGAATCAGCACTTTCCAGACTCTGTGGAGCAACGTTTCAAAGAGTCTCTTTTTGCAAGAACAATTTAATTGTTTTGTTAGAGAATTCCTGAGACAGTCTCTGAAAGGGGGGTGCATTCCAGTGCTAGACTGCTAAACAACAGAATACATTCCAGTGCTAGACTGCTAGACAACAGAATGCATTCCAGTGCTAGACTGCTAGACAACAGAATACATTCCAGTGCTAGACTGCTAGACAACAGAATGCATTCCAGTGCTAGACTGCTAGACTACAGAATACATTCCAGTGCTAGACTGCTAGACAACAGAATACATTGCAGTGCTAGACAATAGAATGCATTCCAGTGCTAGACTGCTAGACAACAGAATGCATTCCAGTGCTAGACTGCTAGACTACAGAATACATTCCAGTGCTAGACTGCTAGACAACAGAATGCATTCCAGTGCTAGACTGCTAGACTACAGAATGTATTCAAGTGCTAGACTGCTAGACACAGAGATACATTGCAGGAGGAGAATAGAAGGGATCTGCATCAGAATCGT
The DNA here is from genome assembly GCA_003317085.1 of Hucho hucho. Classification (NCBI taxonomy): domain Eukaryota; kingdom Metazoa; phylum Chordata; class Actinopteri; order Salmoniformes; family Salmonidae; genus Hucho; species Hucho hucho. The sequence continues at coordinate 309,637 of QNTS01001187.1, forward strand.
ACTCAGATTCAGAACAAAGTCCCTGGAATGTTATTGTCAGAAAATATGGATATTTGATTTATCGTTGCTAAATTACCACCAAAGCTTATGTAATTGGACTACAAGCATCATTTCACTAGCCTGAGTGCCAGTCTGTTTTTGCTATCATGCAACTCCATGTTACTCATTGTTATGCCAAACATGGCTTGACAATAACAGCAATGGAGTTGGCAAGAGCACAAACAGATCTGGGACCAGGTTATCATTTTACTAATAGTTTGATTTTGACTGGACAAGAGGAGCCTGGTTGGAATTGATCCTGGCTGAATGACTGGCTGTTTTCTGCATCTGAAAACCCCCACAGCCAGTCTGTCTATCTCTAGGTGCATCACATTATAGCCGCTTCCCTGGACGAGAGAAATTGTTTCCCAGTTCCCACTGATAGTTGGATATCCTCATCCTTGGCGAGGTTCGTAGTGTATAGATGGATAGTGTAGCGGCTCTGCCAGTCCTTGCTGCTGCCAAGAGGAGGGTACTGACTGAGTGTGAAGAAACAGACCTCAGCAGACCGATGGATGTGCTCACTACACCATATTCTCTAAATAGTCTACTACATTGGTCAAAAAAGTAGTGCACTATATAGGGAATAGGGTGCCATTTGGGACGTAACGGAAGACTGGAGGAGGGTGTGTGTTTGGGGGATGGGGAGGTGGAGGGGGTTAGCACAAAGGCAATTTCCTGGCTCCGCCTGGCCTCCAGCCACCTGCAGTCTCCCGATGAATACGGCTGGTAGCAACCCAGGGTAGCAGACACCATCATGACGCTAGTTCAAGGCAGGGCCAGAGACATAGACATTGTAAGTTAACTTCTAATAGTTTCTGAGAATAATAGCATGGTCCAGTTGTACATAACCAGTACGTTTTATGGTGGTAGGTGTCACTGATAGATCCAGAGAAGGAATCGAACACATTTAACACGCTGTCATTAACAGGTAAATGAGGGAGTAGGATAAAGAGCAAACTTTGCGAGGGGAAATGTTTGTCCGGAGGGAAGCAGAATAAAGGGCAGAACACAGCAGCTGACACAGTGTTTATTTATATAGCACTGTATATCTTGTATAAACAGGGAGAGGGTGTTTGATGCAGCATGTATTTGATGTATTTGATACTGCAGTGTATAGTCTTTGAAGCCATGCTGGCTGTGGGGCCTGGGGAGACCAGTGGTGGGGTTAAGAGGAGATCTGTGTGTGTGTGTGTGTTTGTGCATACAGCATGTGTGTGTTTGTGTGATCTCCGTATCTTTCTAACTGTAAGTCAACCCTGACTTGGCTCACAACGAGTGGTGCAGCGGTCTAAGGCACTGCATCTTAGTGCTAGAGGCGTCACTACAAACACTGGTTCGATGGAATTGGGAGTCGCATAGGGCGGTGCACAATTGGCCCAGCGTCGTCCGGGTTAGGGTTTGGCCGGGGTGGGCCGTCATTGTAAATAAGAAGTTGTTCTTAACGGACCTGCCTAGTTAAATAAAGGTTCAATTAAAGTATTATAAAAATAAATAGTCTCCCTTTTTTCTCCATCCCATAATAACAGATAATACAAGCAATGAAGTTAGTCGGCTAGCTGGCATCACAGAGCTATGGCCCCAGAGAGGGTGTGTGTCTGTGAACGACGGTAGGACCACCACTCCAGGTCGTGTAGAAGGATCTTTCATATACATCTGACTTCCTTAAATCTGACTTCTGCTACAGCAGGCTGAAGGAAAGAGACATATTTAGTTTGCCCAGGGCAGACTTAGACAAACATTATGTACATTATGTGTACGTCCCAAATGGCACCCTATTACCTACATAGTACACTGCACCCTGTTCCCTATATAGTGCACAAATTTTGTACCCTGGTCAGAAGTAGTGCACTATGTAGGGAATAGGGTACTATTTGGGACGCAACAGATGACTCATATGATGATGGACAGCTATTCTTTTTTATCCTCTCTGAGGTTAACCACTTTTCGGGGTAGGATGAGGGACTCTTGCTCTAGTAAAGAAGAAGAAGAAGAAGAAGACTTGAGGCCACTGTTAGTAAGAGATCAGACTTCTCAGAAATGGACAAACAAAACCAATTATCTCTGTGTAGTCGGCCCTAAAGTAATCCTCCAAGTATATGTTTGTTTTTTAGTGGGTTGAATTGAGGTATTCCATTGTTTTGCTGTGTGAACAGAGTTTGTATGTCTAGCACACTCCTCAGTCAATGGTCAGTCTCCAACCTTTCAGCACGAGTTTAGTAGCTTTCTGTACACATTAAAAGAGATTTATTGTAGTATTTTCCAGAGGCAGGATCCAGAAACCCTAAACAGAGATACTTTAAAAGCACTTCTTCCTGAAGATGATGAACCAGAAGATGATGGAGAGGCAGGAATGATACGCAGCCTAATGGAAACCACCTGTGAACTCTGTTTCTGTCTGTGCCATCCTTTCCCCCTATTACCCCACTCTGAAAGCCTACACACACACGCAGGCATGCACACGCGCACACACACACACCATAAGTCCACTGATCATGCCATTCCAAAATGAACCTGCTCTGGAAGTTTACCCACACAAACATGCCATACTTCATGTTAATATATTACAGATCCAATTTCTACCCATGCCTATATCCTCACCGTGTGTGTGAAGTGTTTATATTTCACACACACCCCAACACAGAGATGAAAGAGCAAGTGTGTGCTGTATTTATCCACACAACCTGCCACACCAATAAGTCTGAGAATGCATCCCAAATGGCACCCTATTCACTATATAGTGCACTACTTTTACCCAGAGCCCTTTGGTCCTTGGTCGAAGCAGTGCACTACTGTCTATAGTGAATAGAGTGCTATTTGGGACACAGACCACATGGTTCTCACAGCTATTAAGAGAACAATAACAGTCCCAGGCTCAGGTTACCTCATAACCAACAGTGTTCTGGGGGGAACCAACCGTCCACCCCCTGCTTCTGCTTAGTGTTTCGTCTTAATAAAAGTCTTCATGCACGCACACAAAATCACACACACACATGCCACGGTACCCCAATAGAGCAGATGGGGCCCCCCAAAATCAGAGGGATCAGGAACTAAATTGTCCAAACCTGGACTGGGACTTCTCAACTTCTCACCGTAATAGTGCTGTAGCTAGTCACTGGACTGGAGGAGAGTAGAGGGGCGACTAATCACAACATACTCCTAAACCCCCAGCTTTCAGTGTCTGCATCCCAAGTGGCACCCTGTGAGCCCTGGTCAAAACTAGTGCACTATATATAAATTATATATATATATATATATATATATATATATATATATATATATATATATATATAAACAGAATAGGGTCAAATGTGGGACACAACACTAAAAGCTGTTGGTTTATGAATGTGTTCTGACTAGTGCAACCATAGTGTTTATAGGACAGTTTAATGAACCTACGAAACATAGAGAAACAAATCCTCAACATGGATAGACTGGCTGACCCACCACCTCTATGGACCAATGAACTTGCTATAGTTAACCACAGGAAGCATGGAGAAATGCTTGTGGATTGTGTAAATATTTGTCAGTTTGTGTACAGCCAGGTGTGTGGGGGTTATAACAGAGATAGTCCGTCACCAACCTTCTCTGGTTGTAGTTATGATGGAGAACCAGAGAGTGCCATGTGTTATATTTATGTAGACCTGAATCCAAATTACGTCCCAAAATATTCCCTATTTTGTGCACTACTTTTGACCCCATGACTTTAGTCAAAAGTAATGCACTACATATGGAATAGGGTGCATTGTGGGACGCAGGCATTGAAATTGTTGCTAAATCCGGAATGTGCTGAAAACTGCTGTTTGCGAGACCTGTTTTATAGTCATGTTTGGTATTACCCCAAAAGACAGAACTGACACCATGTTTGTATACAGCAGGATAGAATGTCAGACAACCCAACAACAAACATATTTAAAAATACATTGTAATTGGGTCTTTTCACGCAAGATTTGCTCTGATACTGTCAGTATGTGTTAGCCGGTTCATTTTCATAACATGTTTGTATTTAGATTTTTTTTATACGGAACACAATTTCATATATTCCATTGAGTACTGTCAGCACTGGTTATTTCCCAAATGGCATCCTATTACCTATATAGCACAGTACTTTTGACCAGAGCCCTATGGGCCCTTGTCAAGAGTAGTGCACCAAATAGGGAATAGAGTGTCATTTGGGACACAGACATTGCTCGATACAATGCTCAAACAGTGCCTGCTCTGTTTCGCAAATAAAACCAGTTAACAGAGAAAGGCTTCATGTCTCTGTATAGTTCTGCCAAGCACAGGTTTCCAATATGTGATGATGATCAAAACAATCTTTGGTCTATTGTACCCCTCTCAAATATAAATATGAGATGACTCAAAGCAACGCTCTGTTTGTGGATTTGTTATGAGGACAGTGATACTGTATGTACACAAGACAGACTCCAGTTGCCTCCCAAATGGCCCCTTTTCACTATGAAGGGAATACGGTACCATTTGGAACATAGCCCCTATCTCATTTTACTGCCCAGTCTGAAATCAAGGCTGGTCTGCTGCATGAAATGTCCTTACTGTTATGACTCTCTCTGCAAAGCGGCCTGTCACAAACTTATTAAAGGTACAGTCTGCTATTGGTACATCCATTTTTTTTTTTACTTTTAAATTAATTATGTATAGAGGTTGATTGTGAAGAAAATAGGCCAAACTACACGCCTCAACTGTCTTACCCATCAGAGCTCAAAATATACGCTTTTTTTGCAATTGTAAACAAACACTGTATAGCTTTAGAACATGCTTCAAACTATTATTTTGAGCTCATGGATGGTCAGTCCTGGCGTCCATAGCTCTGTCTATTTCTTACATCCCTCAGCTGTTTACCAAAATAAGCTGCAGTGCCGCCGGGTTTATTGTTTTTCTAATCGCATACTGCAGTTTTAATTTTCTCTCCTGATGAAGCTGGCTAGGCTAGCTAGCTGTGTTTATTATTATTCTCTGGTACTTCCAGATACTCCATAGGAACCAGGCTCTGTGATCTGTCTAATCCCCGGTCAGATGTCACAGAAATAGCCATCACACCGTCATTACCCCAACCACAGCCCTGTGATGTGGACGACACCGCACTAAAGAGTAGAAAAGCAGATCTCTACTCTATTACATTATAGCACATTGATCTGCCTTCCAGAGTGTGTGTGTGTACATACTGTATGTGTGTGTGTGCAAGTGTGCATGTGTGTGTGTGTGATCCTCAGTGATGCAACACACAGCCCTCTGCTCTCAATACATCACTGCCTGATGAGGATGAAGCTACCACTACGGTGGCCCTGCAACCGTCGACTACTAAGGAGCCACCACTGTGTATGAAAATGGAACAGAATATTTATCCCATAGAAGTTGCTGTGTGACAGGGGAATAATTTAAAACATGAGTTGTTATGAAAGATGGAGAACCCATCAGCAGCAAAGTGATTAGGATGCAACTGCAACGGCACTGACTGTCCTATGTCCATACATTATAGTATGCATCCCAAATGGCATTTTTTACCTATATAGTGCACTACTTTTTACCAGGGCCCATAGGGCATTATGTATGGAATAAGGTGCCATTTGGGATGCATTATAGTTTTAGGTAGGCAGAGCCACAAGATTCACTATTGCAATATGGGGAGCATGTTAGTGCAATAAATATATTCTATATTTCCCCTTAGATTATGGTAATGAAAAGATGGTCATTGTAGCAGGTGTATGGAAGGTTGTCAGTACATTTGAATAAATGCTGTTGAGAATATTTGTTTTGGAATTAGTCAGGTCTCAAGGTATTTACAGTGTTACTGGGAAAACACACGCTATTGAATGATTTGACAGGACAGCAGAGAGGAGAGACAGAGAGAGAGAGAGAGGGTAGAGAGAGGGAGGGAAATGGAGAAAGAGAGAAAGGAGAGACAGAGATACATGAGAAGGCGAGAAGAGAGGGGCAGACAGAGACAGAAGAGTGTGAGAGAGAAAGAGTGAAAGACAGAGAGAAACAGAGAGATATTAGAAACAGAGAGAAAGGAGAGCCAGACAGAGAGACAGAGAAAGGAAATCCAGACAGAGACAGAGAGCTGATACTATTTGGTTGCATTATTGCCCTCCAGTGTTCAGCCACATTGTAAACATCTGTCCTCCTCTATCTCCTGATAGATGTCTCCAATCAAGATCGCTGTCATCTTACAAACTAACAACAACCCCAACAGGAGATTTATCTGTTGCTGCTGTTGCTCTTTTACACAAGCTTAGTTATTTCCAGTTCTAACTGAGGCATGCAATAGTCCTCCCTAACGGTATCCTGTGAGGAGGAGGGTAGTCCATTAAGGCCTCCCAAATGGCACCCTATTCCCTACATAGCGCACTACTTTTGACCAGGGCCCACAGCGGCAGTGCCAAAGGACTCTGGTCAAAAGTAGTGCCCTATGTAGGGAATGGGGTGCCATTTAGGACACAGACCATATAGTCTGTATGTAGCCCAGTTGTGAGTCTATTTGGAATAAAGGTCCCCTCAGTGCAAGGCTCTGACAGGTTGTTGGTAGAGACTAGAGAGGAGGAGCACATTAAAGAACTTGGCTCGATACTGGGTTTATTAGCCAGGTAATGTAATAGAACATATGTGCAGTGATGTATGTGTGTTTAAGGTCCAAACACATCACAGCTAGCTAGGAAAGACCCTTGACCCAGTTATCTAAAGAAGAAGAGTATGCAAAGGAAGTTTAGATGTTACGTTGATAATGTGATAATGTGTTGATGATTTTGTAATGCCGATGTTTCGAGGAACTAAGTTCACGTGATGAGCTTTGTTTGTTAGCTTTCCAGAGCTACTGCCTAGCTCAGTGGGCTAACAGTCTTGAGGCATGCAGAGGATCTGGGTTCAAAGCCAGTCCGTTGGTTTGTCTATTAGAACAGGGAGGTAGATGACTGTGTAGAGTGATATAATGTTTTGTTGATGAGGATAAATGTAGGAGGATGTTATTTTGTTATTACCAAGTTTAATATGACAGATGATCTGGGCCAGATTCCGTCTGAAATGTTTTCCAACTTGAGTATTAACACATTTTTTTTTTTTATATATTTAAAATATAACCTTTTGAGTCATAAGGAAGACATGTATACAACAGTCCTGCATGTCCTGTCTAGCAGAAGACACATCAAAATCAAATAATTTATTTTCTTTATGATCCAACATTTACTATACCGCTGTGCATGTGTGTGCGTGTCTGTGTTTGCGTGCATGTGTGTGTGAGAAAGAGAGCGCCTGTGTGTCGTCGCCAGCTCTGTCTCTCTTCAAACGCTGTTCATATAAATAAACTAAGCAGTGTGTTTTTCAGGATAACTTAATCTTCTATTTTAATGCCCGTAAGCATATACCATCTCAATCTAGTAAACACATTGAGACATATCCTCTTGATCTCTCTCATGCTAAAACATAGTTACCATCTGCAGACATACCAGGTAGACAGCTGTAATAATTATTTAAGCCTTTTAGTTGTTCTTGAGATGTGGCCAAGCACAAATTGATCTTCAGTTTCTGTTTTCTGACGGACAGATAGTGAGAATACAGTTCATTTGAATGTATAGCGCCACATAAATGAACGGGAATATATGGATGTGTCTCCATAGTAGGACATAACTGAAGACTATGTTCACAGTATTGGCAGCTAGAGGAGTTAAACTTGGGACACAGATGGAAACAGATGAAACTTTTGTGACTATTCAGACCTGGATGTTCACAGTCAAGACATGTCAAGCAGCTGTCACAGTAAGGGAAGTGAATGAACTCCAACCCACGGTTCCTCATCCATACTCTTATGATCGGCAGGTTGTACATTTAGAACGACTGTTTCTACTGATTGATAGTATGAGGACCCAAGGTGAGACCCAAATGCAAACACAGGAAGCAGATGGTTGAGCTCCGATATTTATTAATCCAAGGGGTAGGCAAAAGGTAGGTCGGGGACAGGTGAGAGTTCATAAACCGGGTCAGAGTCCAAAACAGTACCAGACAAAGGGCAGTCTCGAGGTCAGGCCAGGCAGGGGTTCAGTAACCAGATCAGAGTCCAAACAGTACAAGGGGATAGGCAGGCTCGAAGACAGAACAGGCAGAATGGTCAGGCAGGCGGGTTCAGAGTCAGGACAGGCAAGGGTCGAAACCAGGAGGACTAGAACCAAAAGAGACTGGGGGGGAATAGGAGCAAGGAAAACCGCTGGTTGACTTGGCAAACAAGACAAACTGGCACAGAGAGACAGGAAACACAGGGATATATACACGGGGGATAATAAGCGACACCTGGAGGGGTGGAGACAATCACAAGGACAGGTGAAACAGATAGTACCAGGAAGGGATCCAAGTGATCCAAGGCCATGGCTCCGGTTCTGGAGAAGATAAAATCATGGTTCTTCCAGAGAGAAGACTGGATTAGCAGTGGTGTAAAGTACTTAAGTAAAAATACTTTAAAGTACTACTTAAGTTGTTTTTTAGGGTATCTGTACTTTACGTTTTTGACAACTTTTACTTTTACTTCACTACATTCCTAGACAAAATGATGTATTTTTGACTCCATACATTATCCCTGACACCCAAAAGTACTCGTTACATTTTGAATGCTTAGCAGGACAGGAACATTTCATAATTCACACACTTATCAAGAGAGCATTCCTGGTCATTCCTACTGCCTTTGATCTGGAGGACTCACTAAACACATGCTTCGGTTTAAATGATGTCTGAGTGTTGGTGTGCCCCTGGCTATCTGTAAATAAATAAAAACTAGAAAATATAAGGAATTTGAAATGATTTATACTTGTACTTTTACTTTGATACTTAAGTATAGCAATTACATTTACTTGTGATACTTAAGTATATTTAAAACCAAATACTTTTTCTCAGGTAGTATTTTACTGGGTGACTTTCACTTTTACTTGAGTCATTTTCTATTAAGGTATCTTTACTTTTACTCAAGTATGACAATCGGGTAATTTTTCCACCACTGTGGATCAGGAACATAGAGTGGTATCATAGTCTGTGTCCCAAATGTCACCCTCTGCTTAGTGCACTACTTTTGATAAGAGCCCTATGGGCCCTGCTCAAAGTAGTGCACTATAAAGGGAATAGGGTGCCATTTTGGATGCATACCGACTGAAGCTGTAACATGCTCCTCTCATCCAAGCAGTCGCCAGATGGAGAGAAGAACAGGGCTCAGTGACAAGACTCTAACATGAGAGCAGGGTTGCGTCCCAAATATCACCATATTCCCTTGGTAATGCACTACTTTAGACCAGTAGTCCAATATATAAAGCATAGGTTGCCATTTGGGACATAACCCAGTAGTCCGGCTCTCTCTTCTCTCTGTTCTTTATTTTCTAACAGGGCTGTGTCTGTCTGGGCATCCTACATATTCTATTGAAGTCCTTCACACCCTTTATTGTCTGAGAGGGAAAACCCTTCTGTTCTCATAACAATGTCAAACTTGTCTGCTGTAGCATAATTTTGGAATGGTCCAAATGCCTCTTTTTCAGTGATGTTGTGTGATATTTGTTGATGGTTATTATAATGACAAATATGTTGCTAATCAATTACATAATTGTGTTTCTGAAACATTGACTTTACTTCACTATGCCAAAAAGGTCCTTTACCGAATACATGTGGGTCAGAGTAGCCCAAACAGCTCATCAGGTTTGAGATTTTTGATGATATACATTCTGATGATATACACTTCCCTTTTACAAAGCTTGGTGGCACCAGAGTTCAGAATTCTCCACCTCTCCTCTCTTCTCTGCTCTCTCCGTGGCATCTCTTTAGCACAGCGCTGTCAAACAACATAACCTTACACTTCTTCACTTGTTGAATAAATTATCCCAATCTGAATGAGGGCAGTCCATAGCAATAAAGAGGTGTCGGGTTTCACTCGGTGCAAGGGGAGGCAGCAGCAGCAGCTCTGCAACTAGACGCTCCAGTAACAGTTAGTGTGGATGCTGTCCCGATGCCGAGAAGTTGATAACGTTCTGACTACAAAATTGAAACCATAGAAGGGAAACGTTCGCGGAAAAAGTTCTTTTGAATTGCCTACCCCTCTTCACCTGACAAGGAATAGGGCACAGAAGAAATCACAAGAGGAGGTTGCTGGAGGGAAAACGCATTCACCATCCAAAAGGATACTTTATAAAGGATACCGCTTTGTCTTTCTGAAATGGATATCATTTAGTTTTTTTCTTACTTTAATTTAGATTGTACTCTGTCTTTTTTACTCCACAAGGGATTTGTTTAAAGAAGCGACCGTTAATAGTTGGGATATTTGCTAACAGACGTGCGTGCGCTCAAAGAGGCAGAGAAGAAGCAGATGAATGTAAGTCCTCGTTGCAGTGTTCTACTACTGTCAAATGTCTGTCTCACCTCGCTAGCTGAAGACAACGAGGTAATAATTATACATTGTTGCGATACGTTCATACATTGTTGCGATACGTTCATACATTGTTATACATTGCACTAGTTGCATGGACGTTTTATTAGGTTAAAGCTTGAGAGTAAATCTTAGCATTGTTGTCATGTCCAGAATAGAGACTATTTTCAAGCATGGAGGCTTTTAAAGCTGAATATTTTATTTTGTCTTGTTCTTTTTCTTCTTCTTTTTAATACACTTTTTTTTTACTCTTGGGTCCAAAGTGCAAAAATAAGTTTTGTAGAATTGACTCCAGGAAATTAGTTTAAACATCTTTATTTGGGGTATTTGACGCTGATATGTTATACAGTTATTTATCACATACATTTATATTTGAGGACTCAGCAGGACCTATGGACGGGACAGCTGTCAGTGATGTTTAGGTCTTGTCACATTATGTATAGGCTAATGATTATCCCGGCTAGTGAAACTGCTATCGACAGGCAGGCAGAACGGTGGAACCGCTGCCTGAATAGTGATTCTCATTCTAACCCAAACCATCTGGCCCTGACAGAGTGCTCTCATCTCTGCTGCTCGCTGCTCTCTAACTCTGTGATTTTGCTTCCCTCTGTGGGGGCAAGCACTTATTTCAGACGGCATAACACTAGGCTACTGCTGCCAACTCTCCACGAGGGGGGAGCTTTAAGTCTTGGATGTTGAATGGAGAAAAAAAGATGCATATGTAGGCTATTTAACTATAGACCCTACATTATATTGCATTGTCTGCGAGAAAAGAGAACACGAGGACAATGTTCTCCTACCATAGACTGTAGGATCTATAGCTCTAGCTGAGATCCTAAACTGTAGGCTGTACTATTTAAAAATGTTGAACTTTTAGAAAAAACTTTTCAAGCAAAAACGAATTATGTAAAAAAGAATAACACATGGATAGAGCTATATATTTCTAGCTGCCCTTGCTTTGCCGGTTAATATCATTTAAGACATTTTAAAATAAGTCAAAGAGTCACACAACCACACAACCACACACCACTAATATGATTATAACAAAAACACATCAAACCTTTAAAGCGATCGGTCGTGGTTTTCTGAAATGATTGAGAAAGTAATATTATGTTTTAGATTAGAATTCCAATCTGTGGTATGGCAACGTCACCATAACCACCAACAGCATCAATCTGTGGTAGACTACACGTCATGGCAACGTCACCATAACCAACAGCATCAATCTGTGGTAGACTACCCGTCATGGCAACGTCACCATAACCAACAGCATCAATCTGTGGTAGACTACTCGTCATGGCAACGTCACCATAACCAACAGCATCAATCTGTGGTAGACTACCCGTCATGGCAACGTCACCATAACCAACAGCATCAATCTCAACCAATTAGTTTAATAATAGTCTCTCCACCAGTCAAATAGTTCACTAGGGTGTCACTCCACTGTATTTGGGGTGCTTCCCAAATGGCACCCTATTCCCTATATAGTGCATTACTTTTGACCAGAGCCTACAGGTCTCATCTCATAGGCTCATAGCCCATATTCTCTGAAGGCTCTGGTCTAAAGTAATGCACTAGAAATGGGGAATAAGGTGCCCTTCCGGACTCAGCTTCTATCTGTTAGTATGCTGGTTTCCATGGTAATCCAGAGTCATCCTCCTTCTCTATTGTCCTGGAGCACTGTCTGGAAGACCAGTATGCCGATGTTCCTCCCTTATTTTCTCTCTCTCTCCTCCCTCCTTCCCTCTCTCTCCGCCCATTCATCAGTTAAAACACTATGTTGGGGTTTTCCCTCCTGGGTGTCAGTGTCGTGTCAAAGCACCCTGCAACACGTTGTGTACCTATGTCACATCGTATCCGTTTTGAGGGGAGGGCCAAGGCACATTCCTGGTCCTCATCGATAATAATAATAGTTGAGGTAACAATGACAGTCATTAGCCCCCGCTGGAGAGGAATGCCAAGTATATCTAAAATCAGTGAAGCTCCATGCGAGATAGATAGCTCATTGTATCATTTGTTGTTCTCTTATAGAAACAGAGGGCATTCCAAAGTCTGTGCTAGCTCACTGAGCTAAAGCCTACAGGATCTTTGGAGGCATGAGCGCTAGGTGCATCATCTAAGAGTGCTTTGGTAATGGGCCATTCATTTCCTGAGTATGATTTTGCAAGCAGCCATTGGTTACATCTGATGTGTTCCAATCACAGGAGACTAAAGCCAAGGAAAGATTTGTGCTAAAGCCATTCACAGTAGAGTGGCTGGACTGAGGAGAAAAACTGTATATAGTTTACAAAGAAAACAGTGAAGGAAATTAGGCAGAATTGTTGGATGAAACCGCAGCCGAAATCCTCGGAGGGGCTTTTATGACAATCCAATGATTATGTCATCAGTCAAGTCCCAGAAGATCCATGATGAAGTAATTATTTGACTCTATTTGCAGTGTGCCTGGGGTGATGATGAGGATGAAGGGTTTATAATATACTGTATGGAGGGGAATGAACACAACAGCATACCAGAGCCAAGACTTTCTGATTGATTTCCTGGTTGTTGTTTTTTACAGCCGTAACAGAGAAGTATATATTAACATCATATACAGTGGGGCAAAAAAGTATTTAGTCAGCCACCAATTGTGCAAGTTCTCCAACTTAAAAAGATGAGAGAGGCCTGTAATTTTCATCATAGGTACACTTCAACTATGACAGACGAAATGAGAAAAAGAAATCCAGAAAATCACATTGTAGGATTTTTAATTTATTTATTTGCATATTATGGTGGAAAATAAGTATTTGGTCAATAACAAAAGTTTATCTCAATACTTTGTCATTGCCAACAAAGGGTATATAACAGAGGTCAAACGTTTTCTGTAAGTCTTCACAAGGTTTTCACACACTGTTGCTGGTATTTTGGCCCATTCCTCCATGCAGATCTCCTCTAGAGCAGTGATGTTTTGGGGCTGTCGCTGGGCAACACGGACTTTCAACTCCCTCCAAAGATTTTCTATGGGGTTGAGATCTGGAGACTGGCTAGGCCACTCCAGGACCTTGAAATGCTTCTTACGAAGCCACTCCTTCGTTGCCCGGGCGGTGTGTTTGGGATCATTGTCATGCTGAAAGACCCAGCCACGTTTCATCTTCAATGCCCTTGCTGATGGAAGGAGGTTTTCACTCAAAATCTCACGATACATGGCCCCATTCATTCTTTCCTTTACACGGATCAGTCATCCTGGTCCCTTTGCAGAAAAACAGCCCCAAAGCATGATGTTTCCACCCCCATGCTTCACAGTAGGTATGGTGTTCTTTGGATGCAACTCAGCATTCTTTGTCCTCCAAACACGACGAGTTGAGTTTTTACCAAAAAGTTCTATTTTGGTTTCATCTGACCATATGACATTCTCCCAATCCTCATCTGGATCATCCAAATGCTCTCTAGCAAACTTCAGACGGGCCTGAACATGTACTGGCTTAAGCAGGGGGACACGTCTGGCACTGCAGGATTTGAGTCCCTGGCGGCGTAGTGTGTTACTGATGGTAGGCTTTGTTACTTTGGTCCCAGCTCTCTGCAGGTCATTCACTAGGTCCCCCCGTGTGGTTCTGGGATTTTTGCTCACCGTTCTTGTGATCATTTTGACCCCACGGGGTGAGATCTTGCGTGGAGCCCCAGATCGAGGAAGATTATCAGTGGTCTTGTATGTCTTCCATTTCCTAATAATTGCTCCCACAGTTGATTTCTTCAAACCAAGCTGCTTACCTATTGCAGATTCAGTCTTCCCAACCTGGTGCAGGTCTACAATTTTGTTTCTGGTGTCCTTTGACAGCTCTTTGGTCTTGGCCATAGTGGAGTTTGGAGTGTGACTGTTTGAGGTTGTGGACAGGTGTCTTTTATACTGATAACAAGTTCAAACAGGTGCCATTAATACAGGTAACGAGTGGAGGACAGAGGAGCCTCTTAAAGAAGAAGTTACAGGTCTGCGAGAGCCAGAAATCTTGCTTGTTTGTATGTGACCAAATACTTATTTTCCACCATAATTTGCAAATAAATTCATTAAAAATCCTACAATGTGATTTTCTGGATTTTTTTTCCTCATTTTGTCTGTCATAGTTGAAGTGTACCTATGATGAAAATTACAGGCCTCTCTCATCTTTTTAAGTGAGAGAACTTGCACAATTGGTGGCTGACTAAATACTTTTTTGCCCCACTGTAAGGGCTAACTACAGTAATAACAGAGGTATGCAGCTACATTATGCTTTGAAAGTGTCCAGCTCAGTCTTTGATGGTCATATCTACTTGGCAGTCTCTAGTCTTGGTCTGACACAGCAAAGCAAATCATTTATGGATGTTCTGGTTGTTTTTGTCAGGATTGTTGTGACAACACAGCCAGAAAACGTTCCTCTAAGGCTGACCAGGCAGGCCCTAGACTGCGTCCCAAATGGCACATAGGGTCCTGGTCAAAAGTAATGTACTAAATAGGGAATGGGTGCCATTTGGGACGCAGACCTTGTCTTAGCTCCTGGTACGGTTTGTCATAGTTTTACTGGCCCCCGGTGTAACAGAGCATGCTTCCCCCAAGACAGAGAGTCGTGGAGCATCTGCTCAGTAGACGAGTTGGCCAGTGGAGCCTTCGAGCCAGTGGAGCATTCGTGCCAGTGGAGACTTTGTGTCTCTGGACTGGCTTTCATGGACCAGGGATGAGGGGTGTGTACAGTACACACACAAACACACACACTCTAGTGGTTTCAGGAGACTCTACCTACCTACAGTAGCTACAGGTTGGTGTTTATAGGCCCATCATCGTCAGTGTTTCAGACACTTAGATTGAAGTTAAGATTAGGCAATGATTTCACAAGGCATGATCTGCTTAACATGTGTCTGTTATGATAGTATGATGCCAAGCGTCTGTTAGTATGAACTATGAATGGTTGGTGGTGAGTTCATCTTTAGAACCTCTACCTCTCCCAACGTCAGCAAAACAAAGGAGTTGATGTTGACTTCAGGAAGCAGAGGAGGTAACGTGCCCCGATTAACATCAATCGGACTGCGGTAGAGACAGTCACACGTTTTAAGTTCCTCTGTGTCCACATCACAGAAGACTTGTCAACACCACCACCATCTTGTGAAGAGGGCGCAAAAGCATCTCTGCTTCCTAAATCGTCTGAAGAAATTTGGCATGCCCCCCGGGTCCAGCGACAGCGTCCTGACCGGGTGCATCACGGCCTGGTACGAGAATTTCTCTTTCCACGACCTCAAGGCGCTCCAGCAGGTGGTGAAGACGGCCCAGTACATCACTGGGACCGTGCTCCCACCCATCCAGAAAATCTACTTGAAACTGTGCCTGAGGAAGACCCACAGCATCATCAAGGACCCCACACACCCCAGCCACGAGCTGTTCACTCCCTTACTGTTGTGCAGACTGTATCGGATCATGAGGTCTGATACCAACAGGCTCAGAGACAGTTTCAATCTGCAAGCCATCAGACTGCTGAACACTTGAACTGGACTGACCACCTGCTCTGATTCTCCACACCTTAGCACACATGCACTCACTCATGCACACACCCACACAGACATACAGTTGAAGTCGGAAGTTTACATACACCTTAGCCAAATACATTTAAACTCAGTTTTTCACAATTCCTGACATTTAATCCTAGTAAAGATTCCCTGTCTTAGGTCAGTTAGGATCAGCACTTTATTTTAAGAATGTGAAATGTCAGAACAATAGTAGAGAGAATTATTTATTTCAGCTTTTATTTCTTTAATCACATTCCCAGTGGGTCAGAAGTTTGCATACACTCAATTAGTATTTGGGAGCATTGCCTTTAAATTGTTTAACTTGGGTCAAACGTTTCGGGTAGCCTTCCACAAGCTTCCCACAGTAAGTTGGGTGAATGTTGGCCCATTCCTCCTGACAGAGCTGGTGTAACTGAGTCAGGTTTGTAGGCCTCCTTGCTCGCATAAAGCTTTTTCAGTTCTGCCCACACATTTTCAATGGGATTGAGGTCATGGCTTTGTGATGGCCACTCCAATACCTTGACTTTGTTGTCCTTAAGCCATTTTGCCACAACTTTGGAAGTATGCTTGGGGTCATTATCCATTTGGAAGACCCATTTGCGACCAAGCTTTAACTTCCTGACTGATGTCTTGAGATGTTCCTTCAATATATCCACAAAATTTTCCTACCTCATGATGCCATCTATTTTATGAAGTGCACCAGTCCCTCCTGCAGCAAAGCACCCCCACAACATGATGCTGCCACCCCCGTGCTTCACGGTTGGGATGTTGTTCTTCAGCTTGCAAGCCTCCCCCTTTTTCCTCCAAGCATAACGATGGTCATTATGGCCAAACAGTTCTATCTTTGTTTCATCAGACCAGAGGACATTTCTCCAAAAAGTACAATCTTTGTCCCCATGTGCAGTTGCAAACCGTAGTCTGGCTTTTTATGGCGGTTTTGGAGCAGTGGCTTCTTCCTTGCAGAGCGGCCTTTCAGGTTATGTCGATATAGGACTCGTTTTACTATGGATATAGATACTTTTGTACCTGTTTCCTCCAGCATCTTCAGAAGGTCCTTTGCTGTTGTTCTGGGATTGATTTGCACTTTTTGCACCAAAGTACGTTCATCTCTTGGAGACAGAACGCGTCTCCTTCCTGAGCGGTATGACGGCTGCGTGGTCCCATGGTGTTTATACTTGCGTACTATTGTTTGTACAGATGAACGTGGTACCTTCAGGCGTTTGGAAATTGCTCCCAAGGATGAACCAGACTTGTGGAGGCTTACAATTCTTTTTCTGTGGTCTTGGCTCATTTCTTTTGATTTTCCCATGATGTCAAGCTAAGAGGCACTGAGTTTGAAGGTAGGCCTTGTAATACATCCACAGGTACACCTCCAATTGACTCAAATTATGTCAATTAGCCTATCAGAAGCTTCTAAAACCATGACATCATTTTCTGGAATTTTCCAAGCTGTTTAAAGGCACAGTCAACTTAGACGCGTAAACTTCTGACCCACTGAAATTGTGATACAGTGAATTATAAGTGAAATAATCTGTCTGTAAACAATTGTTGGAAAAATGTATTGTGTCATGCACAAAGCAGATGTCCTAACCGACTTGCCAACTAAAGTTTGTTAACAAGAAATTTGTGGAGTGGTTGAAAAACGAGTTTTAATGACTCCAACCTAAGTGTATGTATACTTCCGACTTTACACACACAGACACATACACTCATGCTACACACTCCTGCTACCAGACTATTATTATACTGCTTAGTTTATACACTGGCCTCCATCCCCCCCCTTCCCTAATACACGTGTAAATATTGGACTATAAATTGTGTATTATACTTAAACTAAAATGTTTATTCTATTCTACTGAGCCATTTACTTTACATTTGTATTATTATCTTTTATTATTTATTGTTGTTGCATTGTCAAAAGGAACCTGCAAGTAAGCATTTCATTGGACGGTGTATACCATGTGTATCCTGTACATATGACTAATACAACTTGAAACTGAAACTGAGAAGATGCTAGAAGATAAATAACAGACTTATCTAAGATGTCACAACAGATAACTTCGGTCAGTTGCATTGATCAGTTAGTATGACACAGTCTATTACTGTAGTATGAATTGCACAATTAGTTCATCTTGTGATTGTGTTAACTAGGGATCTGTTGACACAACAGATAACTGTAGTAATAGCTAGTTGCAGTTGAAGTGATACATCCACTACCGTTCAAAAGTTTGGGGTCACTTAGAAATGTCCTTGTTTTTGAAAGAAAAACACATTTTATATCTATTAAAATAACATCAAATTGGTCAGAAATACAGTGTAGACATTGTTAATATTGTAAATGACTATTGTAGCTAGAAACGGCGGATTTTCCAACGGAATATCTACATATCTGCACCGGGGCCTCCCACTCCTCTTTCTATTCTGGTTAGAGCCAGTTTGCGCTGTTCTGTGAAGGGAGTAGTACACAGCGTTGTACGAGATCTTCAGTTTCTTGGCAATTTCTCGCATGGAATAGCCTTCATTTCTCAGAACAAGAATAGACTGACGAGTTTCTGGCCATTTTGAGCCTGTAATCAAACCCACAAATGCTGATGCTCCAGATACTCAATTAGTCTAAAGAAGGCCAGTTTTATTGATTCTTTAATCAGTACAACAGTTTTCAGCTGTGCTAACATAATTGCAAAAGCGTTTTCTAATGATCAATTAGCCTTTTAAAATTATAAACTTGGATTAGCTAGCACAACGTGCCATTGGAACACAGGAGTGATGGTTGCTGATAATGGGCCTCTGTACGCCTATGTAAATATTCCATAAAAAATCTGCCGTTTCCAGCTACAATGGTCATTTACAACATTAACAATGTCTACACTGTATTTCTGATCAATTTGATGTTATTTTAATGGACAAAAAATGTGCTTTTCTTTCAAAAACAAGGACATTTCTGAGTGACCCCAAACTTTTGAATGGTAGTGTAGGTAGTAAATTTATGTGAAGTCTAAACGGCACAGTAGGTCTTGTAGGGTTGACATGTGAGTCATTCATCTGAAAACAAAACCATAGAAGTTGACCTCTACTCTCAGCTGTTACTGTATGTGGTCAGGGGCCTCCAGCTCCTCTTTCTGATCACTGTGCCCATGTGTTTCCAATGATGCAACCGCGCCAATACAGCCACGCCCACAGCAATATCAAATCTGACAGGATCATGTTCAAAGGCCTGAGGAGGAGCGCATGCTTTTCTCAGTCCGCTCGCACAGTGTCTTACACAAACACCAGGGGAGGGAGTGCATGGACAGCCAGTGAACACACAGCGCACACATCAGAGCTCTGTGATGGGGATGGCTTTGCCTGGCCCCTTGACCTGCCCCTTTCCCTATCCCCTTGACCAGCCCCTTGACCTGCCCCTTTCCCTGGCCCCTTGACCTGCCCCTTTCCCTGCCCCTTTCCGTGGTCCCTTGACCTGCCCATTTCCCTGCCCCTTTCCCTGGCCCCTTGACCTGCCCCTTTCCCTGGTCCCTTGACCTGCCCTTTTCCCTGGCCCCTTGACCTGCCACTTTCCCTGGCCCCTTGACCTGCAGCCTGTGGAAGCACTTTGTCTGCTGCCCAATTTGCACCCTATTCGTTTTATACTAGTGCACTACTTTTGGTCAGAAATAGTGCACTATAAAGGGAATATGGTGCCATTTGGGACACATCCCTGACTCTCTGGTCCCCATTGCCACAGTATACAGAAATGTGGCACCTTCGAATGTGGCTCCAGACAGCTCTGTTTCAGCCGGGCCTCAACATACAGTATTCAGAGTGTTTGTGTAGTTTTACTTCATGCATGTCATGTTAATATCCATTCAGTCCGGATTAACAATTCACTCTGTGGTTTCCTTTGTGGAGAGACTCTGGCGCCCCAATTTGCCCCATGCTCCCCTCCCAGCCAAACACTCGGCTCTTCAAGGCTCAGAAGTTGTATTGGAATCTTGACATGGAATTTGAAGATCATTTTCAGGATTTGTGATCATACAGTCCTGGCTGGTGACTAGCTTTGATTATTCTGTGTCGGCATCCCAAATGGCACCCTATTGCCTATATTGTATCTCAAATGGCACCCTATTGCCTACTGTATATGGTGCATTACTTTGACCAGAGCCAATCATCCCTAGTCAAAGTGTAGGGAATAGGGTGCCATTTGGAACACAACCTGTGTGTCAAACCTACTCTGAGTTTAGACCTTCTGATAAAGCACGGTTCAGAAACAGACATGTACTTAGTTGGAACAATGTGTTTTGAAGAGATACGGGGATAATCGGGGGAATATCTTTTGGATTTGTGCTTTGTCTGGCTTTACTTTTGTTTAACGGAAATATCTCTCATCAAACATCTGTTATGATGAGGTTCCAAGATTAAATGAAGTTAAATAAGATTAAGATTTACAAGATTAAATGAAGTTCTTATATGAGTCTCATTGATCATCTTATTCCCAAGCACTGCTTTACTTCTGCTCAATATTTCACTTTCTTCTCTCCTAGGAATTATTCACAAAACTATGAATATATTGTATTTACAGAGATAAGCCTGTATCATATCTCAGTTCTCTGTTATGTGATTGCAGCATTGAGAGGCTTGATGAGTAATAATTGCATGTTCTTACACTTGGAAGAATTGGACGCCTCTCAAGTCGTTGTCTGTTCAGACATTCTTACGCTGACACCCCAACACACACACACCCCTACCTATATTTACAGGACTGTACATAGCTACCTCGATTACCTTGCACCCCTGCACATCGACTCAGTACTGTTTTTTTACTCTTTATTTTTATTCACAGTGTATTTATTCCTCGTGTCACTATTCAAATTCTTTATTTAAATGTTTATCTTATCTTTAAGTCTAGGGCCCATAGGGCTCTGGTCAAAAGTAGTGCACTATTTAGGGAATAGGATGCCATGTGAGACACAATCGTGGTTCAGTAGATAAAACAGGCTGGTAGTAGATGGACCATCTGGGATTGTTTCATCTGTGGGCAGCGCTGCCTATAATGTTCACTCTGTTTGACAGTGGCCTTTATTTCAGATTGTTTAGCTCTGAACTCTGGCACCCTTCTGTGACGTGGAGGCTCAGGCTAATGGAGGACGGCAGCAGCGTTTGTTTAGACAGATTATGTGTCTCAGATCTGCTTCCCAAGTATCACTCTATTCCCTATTTAGTGCACTACTTTTGACCAGGGCCCGTCAAAAGTAGTGCTCTATGTAGAGAATACGGTACTATTTGGGACGCAGCCAGAATGTGACCCCTCTCCCACTGAAGGACTGCGGCACAGTAAAGACTTATTCTGCTTTCAGCGATGTGAAATTCATTGGTGCAAACAGGTTAATAACACTTAAAGGTTATTTAAAAAACCTGCTTTGATTTGAACAATGAGGCATGTTTCCATTCACAGTGCCGCCCAGAGCAGATATTGCGGCAGTTAACAAAGTAGCCGTGTCCATATTTTCTTTAGCCTTGAACTGGGCCATTTTCTATAATTAGGGGCCACATGTGCTCTCTGTGTGTGTGTCTCTGTGTGTGTGTCTCTGTGTGTGTGTCTCTGTGTGTGTGTGTGTGTGTGTGCGCGTGCGTGCGTGCGTGTGGCTGTCATTGTAAATAAGAATTTGTTCTTAACTGACTTGCCTGGTTAAATACATTTAAAAAAACATTCTGAGAAGAAACCCCAGAGTTACCTAAAAAGCAGGTTCCATAGATAGAGGACTCATCTTTATATCTGTGCCATTATAGCATCTGTGACAGCATTGGCAGCGCAATTGAGGCTACAACCCATAGGAATCCCCACTCCGTTGACTATTTTGACTAGAGGACTCTATCATTCTCTATGGCAGCTTCCTTGAATGAGGAGACTGAGCATCCTAAAAGGACCTGCCCTATCCTCTCATTTAAACGCATGCATCACCTAAACAGGTACATTCTCAATAACAGTGACTAACACACTTGCAATGGCAATAGTATGGCACTCGTTTTACATAGTAATGGGCAACAATTTGCATAGACACTAGAGTTTACAATAAACAATGAAAACATCCCGAAACGGGAGAAACCAACTAATGAGCAGGGTTGGGTAGGTTACTTTCTAAATGTAATCCATTACAGTTACTAGTTACCGGTCAAAAATTGTAATCAGTAACGTAACTTTTGGATGACCCAAAATCTGTAACGTAATCTGATTAAATTCAGTGACTTTTAGATTACTTTCCCCTTAAGAGGCATTAGAAGACGACAAAAATGTATGTTACAAATCAATGTTAAAGTTTACATAGCTGGCCATATACAGACGTAAAATTTTATGGGTTGGTTATGTAGGCTTCTTCTAACCCATCGCTTTCTACTACAGTCGTGGCCAAAAGTTTTGAGAATGACACAAATATTAATTTTCACAAAGTCTGCTGCCTCAGTTTGTATGATGGCAATTTGCATATACTCCAGAATGTCATGAAGATTGATCAGATGATTTGCCATGCAAATGAACTGAATCGCCCAAAAACATTTCCATTGCATTTCAGCCCTGCCACAAAAGAACCAGCTGACATCATGTCAGTGATTCTCTCGTTAACACAGGTGTGAGTGTTGACGAGGACAAGGCTGGAGATCACTCTGTCATGCTGATTGAGTTCGAATAACAGACTGGAAGCTTCAAAAGGAGGGTGGTGCTTGGAATCATTGTTCTTCCTCTGTCAAACATGGTTACCTGCAAGGAAACACGTGCAGTCATCATTGCTTTGCACANTTGCTTCTCAGCCAAGGGAGTGGGCTCACTCACATTTTTGCCTAAGAACACAGCCATGAATAAAGAATGGTACCAACACATCCTCAGAGAGCAACTTCTCCCAACCATCCAGGAACAGTTTGGTGACGAACAATGCCTTTTCCAGCATGATGGAGCACCTTGTCATAAGGCAAACGTGATAACTAAGTGGCTCGGGGAACAAAACATCGATATTTTGGGTCCATGGCCAGGAAACTCCCCAGACCTTAATCCCATTGAGAACTTGTGGTCAATCCTCAAGAGGCGGGTGGACAAACAAAAACCCACAAATTCTGACAAACTCCAAGCATTGATTATGCAAGAATGGGCTGCCATCAGTCAGGATGTGGCCCAGAAGTTAATTGACAGCATGCCAGGGCGGATTGCAGAGGTTTTGAATAAGAAGGGTCAACACTGCAAATATTGACTCTTTGCATAAACTTCATGTAATTGTCAATAAAAGCCTTTGACACTTATGAAATGCTTGTAATTATACTTCAGTATTCCATAGTAACATCTGACAAAAATATCTAAAGACACTGAAGCAGCAAACTTTGTGGAAATTAATATTTGTGTCATTCTCAAAACCTTTGGCCACGACTGTACATATAATAATACGATTAAATTCCATCAGAATTCCAGTCATTCCAATAAATGTTATACCCCTTGATCTTCAAGAATAGGGCTTGGAAATATGGAAGTATAGGTTAGACAAATTGTTTTACCTGAGCATAACCCCGAAACTAAGGACTTATTAGCCAGCCCTACTCTGTTGTTTATGATTTTGTTGTCATGGAGGACTGATTGGGCTCATTGATTCAAGTTGAAAATAATGGTCTCTGACTTGTGGTCAGGTGGAACAAACTTAAACTTGCGCCTTTTTCAATGCTGACTTGAAGAAATGCTGTCAATGCTGTCATTGAGAAAACAGAGGAGTGTCAAAGATTTTTTTCTCAAACATCCTTTCTGTATTTAAAAGTAACCCTCGAAGTAATCATCTAGTTTTTCAAAAGTATCTGTAAGCCGATTACAATATTTTTGCTGGTAACGTAATGGATTACAGTTACAGTTTTTTTGTAATCCCTTACATGTAACGGATTACATGTAATCCGTTACTCCCCAACCCTGCTAACGAGAGTGGCGCAACCTTTACCAGCGCGCAACCTAAAGCTGTAGGAAACCAGTGCAGCAGCCATGGTGAGTAGGCCTAGAGAAGTTGGTGATACCAAACAAAAGAAATACAAACACTAAACATTTCTAAATAAATTAAATGAAAACCAGACTCTTGCTTTTGTGTTCTTATATAATACAAAGCATAATGTTTGAATGAATATCAGGTTAGAAAATGTTTGTAGGCTAACAACAAATCTGAACATTTGTGCGGGGAAACTGAAGGGAAACATCCCCACCTGGGGATAGCTCTCAGGCACATCATCACACTCGTTAAGTAATACCCAGTGATATACATTACTACATCAGAGGTAACGTTTTATAAAGTTTGGAGTAGCTAAGTGTTGTTGGTGTAAGATAAGTGGCTTTAGCTAGAGGTTGATGAATGTAGGCTTTTATTCCTGCATGGTGCTTGATGCGGCCTCCAACTACTTCCTGCTAGGGATTCCGTGGGTGATTTGATTAGAGTAGGCCTAATTCGTCCAGAGTAAACACCTCCAGTGAACTCAGAGAGTGGTTCTGTTTAGCATATATGCCTACTAAGACCCAGAAAAGTAAAGCTCTGTTAGAGAGAAAAACAGAGTGCGTTCCAAATGACACACCTATTCCCTACATAGTACACTACTTTTGACCAGAGCCCTATGCACTATATTGGGAATAGGTCTGGTCAAAAGTAGTGCAGAGTATAGGGAATATAGTGCTAATACGTAGCCAGGACCTGCTGACACGCTTGGCTCAGTTGAGGGGATTTAAAGGGACCTGGGTTAAAACAAGCCTTACCATGTAGAACTGTAAACAAACTGAAACACGTTAGATGAAGTATCAACATTAGTAGGGTTTTTTGGCAAAGTTCACACACACACACACACTAATGCTATTAGACATGATGTGAGTATTGAGTCAGTGTTTTGTTAAATTGGTTGGTTTGAAAGGACATACAGTGCATTCGGAAAGTATTCATATCCTTTGACTTTTTCCACATTTTGTTACATTACAGCCTTATTCTAAAATGTATTAAATAGTTTTTATTTCTCTCACCAATCTACACACAATACCACATAATAACAAAGCATTTTGCAAATGTATATAAAAAATAATTAAATATCACATTTACATAAATATTCAGACCCTTTACTCAGTACATTGTTGAAGCACCTTTGGCAGTGATTACAGCCTTGTGTCTTCTTGGGTAAAACTACAAGTTTGGCACACATGTATTCGTAGAGTTTCTTCCATTCTTCTCTGCAGATCCTCTCAAGCTCTGGATAGGAAGCATCACGGCACAGCTATTTTCAGGTCTCTCCAGAGATGTTCGATCAGGTTCAAGTCTGGGCTCTGGCTGGGCCACATAAGGACATTCAGAGATTTGCCCTGAAGCCACTCCTGCGTTGTCTTGGCTGTGTGCTTAGGGTCTTTGTCCTATTGGAAGGTGAACCTTCACCCCAGTCTGAGGTCCTGAGAGCTCTGGAGCAGGTTTTCATCAAGGATCTCTCTGTACTTTGCTCCGTTCATCTTTCCCTCGATCCTGACTAGTCTCCCAGTCCCTGTCACTGAAAATATCCCCACAGCATGAGGCTGCCACCACCATGCTTCACCGTAGGGAGGTGCTTGGCATTCAGGCCAAAGAGTTGAATATTGGTTTCATCAGAGCAGAGAATCTTGTTTCTCATGGTCTGAGAGTCTTTAGGTGCCTTTTGGCAAACTCCAAGCGGGCTGTCATCTGCCTTTTACTGAGATGTGGCTTCCGTCTGGCCACTCTACCATAAAGGTCTGATTGGTGGAGTGCTGCAGAGATGGTTGTCCTTCTGGAAGGTTTTCCAATCTCCACAGAGAAACTCTGGAGCTCTGTCAGAGTGACCATCGGGTTCTTGGTCACCTTCTTGACCAAGGCCCTTCTCCGCCGATTGCACAGTTTGGCCGAGGGGACAGATCTAGGAAGACTCTTGGTGGTTCCAAACTTCTTCCATTTACGAATGATGGAGGCCACTGTGTTCTTGGGGACCTTCAATGCTGCAGAAATGTTTTGGTACCTCTACAGACAATTCCTTCGACCTCATGGCTTGGTTTTTGCTCTGACATGCACTGTCAACTGTGGGACCTTATATAAACAGGTGTGTACCTTTACAAATCATGTCCAATCAATTTAATTTACCACAGGTGGACTTCAGTCAAGTTGTAGAAACATCTCAAAGATGATCAATGGAAAGAGGATGCACCTGAGCTCGATTTCAAGTCTCATAGCGAAGATTGATGAGGATTTATTATTTATTTAATTCATTTTAGAATGTATTTATTTATTTTTATTTAACCTTTATTTAACTAGGCAAGTCAGTTAAGAACAAATTCTTATTTGTCTAACCAAGGTCTGTAGTGATGCCTCTAGCACTGAGATGCAGTGCCTTATACCGCTGCGCCACTCGGGAGCACCAGAATAATGTTGTAACGTAACAAAATGTGAAAATATCTAGAGGTCTGAATACTTTCTGAATGCACTATATATGTAAGGTATTTTTTTTAGGTTATGTCTCAAATGGCACCCTATTTCCTACATAGTGCACTTTTTTTGACCAGGGCCTGTACACTAGATAGGGAATATTTGGGACACAACCTTAGTGATAAAGATGAAAGGGGGCCACTTTTAACTCTGGCTCTCTGTGTGCTTTGCTTGCCAACCTCTGTATTAGACCATCAACATCTTTATTACTGTACTCTGAAGTGGTGTGGTGCCAGACAGACTTCTCTTTCCCCAAGGCTCAGGCCTGTATTTCTTCCCTCCCATAAGGCTCCTAGCTGGCTCCTAACTGGCCTGTATTCTGGATTCCCCTTTGGCGTGTTTCAAAGCCCCTGGCAGCAGCATAGCTACGTTGTCCCCTCTCTGCTCTCTCCCCCTGCTCTCTCCCCCTGCTCTCTCCCCCTGCTCTCCAGACTACATGGAGGGAGAAACATCTTTGATCAGCTAGGTATCTCTCTGTTTGTCTAGCTAGTAGCTAGTAGAACCCAAACCCCTTATCCCTGCCAGTCAGCCAGTTTTCCACATACCGTTATATATTTAATTTAGCATTTAGTATAAGAATAAGGAACATTGTTAGAGCTATAAAGCCATAGTACTATGCTGAGTTAGTGTGTCGTTTGTGACTTTATGTTGGGCTTAATCTGGCATCATACAGTTAGAGGAATAGTAGAGCTGTAGGACCCAGGCTGGTGGCTGGGCCTGCTAGATCTATTAGGCTGCAGCGGAGTGGTCCTCCAGGCACAACACACACACACTCACACATACACTCACACACAACCAGACCAAGACCAGAGCCTGCATTAGTTCTGTCGTGGCATTCAAACAAAGATTCCTGCCTCCTTAAAAGTCATAATTTGTGCCTTTGAAAAAACACCTAGAAGTCCTGCCTCAGCTTTGCTATAAAGTAAATCATTATTGCTTGAAAGTACTTCCATGTTCGCAGCGCAATGGAAATCTCTGTGGATTTGAATTGTACCTAATATATGGAGCTCCTCCAGACTCTGCTATTAGTGGAGAATTAGTAGTGAAAGATTTTTAAATCCTGTCCAACTAACATCGCTGTACCCCATTGTTGAGCTTCAGCTCTACAGTATAAAACATTGAGATTAGGTCTCTGGTCGTAGTGCACTATGTAGGGAATAGGGTACCATTTGGGATGGAACATAGGCAACAGATAGTGAACGGATCCATGTTGTAAACTGCTTCACTGTCTTAGCAAGCACTCAACTAGATTAAATTACAAGCCATGCAGAGATAAAGGAATGCAAAGCAAAGGGTTCAGCATGTCAAATTCAATATCTTAGCCACAGAAAGACGGAAATAAACAGTATGCTACATAACTCTGCTGTCTACACACAAAAACTGTCACTTAAGAATGCTCTGCCTGTAGGTTTTCACCACAGAACTAGAATGAGTTCTATTTTTATTTCATTCCAATTCCATGGTTTTCTTCTATCTTTAGTGTGTACTGTGTTTTTGTATGATGGCTCACAATCACGACTGACTGAAATTAGCCTTGGAATCCCATCTAGAGGAGGAACGCTTCTAGCACCCATGATTAGAGCCAAGCCAAGAGAGGAGAGAAGGGAAAAGAGGGAGGAGATGAGAGGAGAAGAGAGGAGGGGAGAGGGCAGACTGCAAGGAGCCCTACTGCTCTCCTCTTTTGCTCTTCACTCCTCCTGTTCTCCTCTCTTCTGCTCTGCTCTGTTCCCTCGCTCACTCTGTCGCACTGTCACCACCACGGGCCAGACACACACACACACGTACACACATACACACGTACACACACACGTACACACACACGTACACACACACGTACACACACACACACAGATAGGCTACTCACACGCACGTGTGCAAAGACACGTATGCACACATACATGCATCCCACATGCATGCACAAATCCACTTTCCAACATACATTCTCACATACTCCTAGTCACTCACAGACACATACAAGTAGTACTGTACAGTCTGAAGCAAGGATATTTCCCTGAATGTTACAGTACTGCCACTAGGGGGAGTCTGGTAGGCCTCTACTAATATTCTTCTACAGTAAAAAACATGATTCCTCAACATATAATAAAACTCCTGTTTTTATGTTCAGAGTTTTCCCGGAGAACATTGAAGTTATAAATTAGTTGTGAATTTGATTTAGTTAAACAGAACCACTGACAACTAGAAATTCTCCTCTTGTTATGAGAAACAGACAATAATGACTTGTTTGCCAGAAGCACATTTAGTGGTGTTGGACTATTCTGCAGACGGTGACAGTCAGCTCAGTCAGACAGCCCACATTGCTTCATAGTGTCTCACAACAAATTACAAGTCATCAACAGTTGGGATATTCCCTGCCAAAACTGGGTTATCTATAATGTGAAACAGTGTCGTCGTCCCAAATGGCACCCTATTCCCTATATGGGCCCATAGGGCTTTGGTCAAAAGTAGGACACTATGCAGGAAATAAGGTGCCATTTGGGACATTACCGGTGTAATTGCTCCATTACACAGTATCTCTTCTTCAGTGTAGAAATAGAAATCGTCTTTTTGTGTGGCAATCCGTATCATCCTCATTCTCACTGTTACACTTTGTGGTTGTTCAAATGTAGTGCTCTCTTGGCTGTTATTTATTAAATAATCTGAGAGCTACAGAGAGAGTCAAGACTTAAGGATGTCCCCCTGAACAGTTCACTGTACTATCAAAAGTTATTTCTGGCCCTTAGACCTCTGTTATGTATGCATTAGAATATATCTGACGACTTTCCACAATTTCTAACTTCTACTTTTCCACCTTTTATGTCAAGAAATGCTCAGCTCAGAAAACAGAGATTTGGCCCCTTTTTACCTTCCATGCACTTTATTTAACAATATTTCATTAAATTATTCCTTGTCTTTATTCCATACAGAGCCACCATTGAGTCTTGTAAAAAGGTTAGACCCATCACAGAGACTAAGGCAATAGCAGAAAATGTGCTCTCAATATCCGCCAAATTTATGGACTCAGAATCACTTGTGCGTAATGAAATATAGGTTACAGGAGCCAAGAAGACACTTTCACTTCTGACATAATTACCTGATTTGCCAAAGGTGTAATTTATGAAAGGCGGCTGACGGACATTTCAGAAGTTTCATGAACCGTTTTAAGGGCATATATCACAGGGAAATGGCAGGAGTTTTATGCTTTCAAAACACCACCTGTCTTCACTCAGCTTCCATTCTCCATTAAGACGGGAGTTTTACGCCTCTCAAAACAAGTGGATAAAGTAGAGTGTTTTCTCTCTGTCGCTATAACACAGCTTTACTTTTTCGGGCCCTGGTTTACTCGCCACACAAAGAGCTGGGGAGGACATTCCTCAAGTTAACATCCCCATAGAAATCTGAGCTCAGGGACCACTCAATATTGTAAAGAGCCTTTCAAACACGGTCCCTCTATAAGAGCTCACACCCAGTCTGTCTGTGAGTACTCGTCAACATTCTTGTAAATCCAGCAGTCTCGCCTTCCCCAGAATTGGTTTCATACAGGCCAACATATACCCTGGTTCAAGATGTGCATGTGCTTTAGCAAACTGTTTAAATACAGATGATTCACACACGCGCACAAACACACACAAACATACATGCACACACACAAACACAGAGTAGCTCTAGAAGGTAATGTTACAGACCAGAGAGCCTGGCTGTATTTGGACCTGTCTCTCTCTCTGATAACAACTGAATGTTGAGACCATAAACCTTCTCCCTCTGTGGTTCTAACGTACGCCTGCGGGAGATCTGGGTTCAAATACTATTCAAAATCATTTCAAATACTTTATCTTCACTTGATTAAGCTTGCCTGGCTTACTGGACCAATAGAATTGTACCATAACTGCAAACCATGCCACCTGATATTCAAGGCAGGCTAGATCAAACGCTGAAAGTATTTGAAAGATTTCAATCCATGTGGTCTTGTCTGTGGTCTGGTCTGTGGTCTGGTCTGTGGTCTGGTCTGGTCTGTGGTCTGGTCTGTGGTCAGGTCTGTGGTCTGGACAGTTCTCTAGTAAAGGAAGGGTTCTCTGTTATGCCAAAGGAACAAGGTGTTGACTTATTAGAGTGGAGGGAGGGGATGAAAATGACGTGATGCAAGGGATCTATTATATGCACTGTGGTTGGGACCCCAGTCTATAGAGCATATGGAAAAATTGACCTTCAGGCATTTTCCTGAATTTTTACACAGCTCACCAAATATTCAGAAAAGACCTGTCTC
The DNA here is from genome assembly GCA_003317085.1 of Hucho hucho. Lineage (NCBI taxonomy): Eukaryota > Metazoa > Chordata > Actinopteri > Salmoniformes > Salmonidae > Hucho > Hucho hucho. The sequence goes on from QNTS01001187.1 coordinate 340,295, forward strand.
CTCCCTTTGTTATGCCAATAAAAAGCACTCAGCTTTTGTTGCTGGATCAGGTTGTAAGAGGACCCAGGAATGTTTCCGGATTACATGACCTGACCAGGACAAACAGCCGAGAGGTTTTCTTGGGCTGACTCCCAAAGGGCACCTTATTCCCTACATAGTACACTACTTTTGACTCTGGTCAAAAGAAGTGGACTATGTAGAGAATATGGTGCCAAATGGAACGCACACATTGTCAGGAAGTAACGATCAGTACAGCACACTCTAACATATTTCCCATCTCTCTGTGTCCCTCTCAGGTTTAGGAAGAAGCCATCAGAATGAAGACCGAGGCCAAGGGTTTGGGGCGGTCTGTGTCAAGGTTGCTGCAGGATGAGGGCCGGTGGAGCCGAGGGGTCCTGCTGCTGGCCTACATCCTCTTGGAGCTGATCACCGTCCACTCCTCCACCGTCCTGGGGAACCTGGAGCTCCAGCTGGACGAGGAACAGCCAGCCGGGACCATTGTAGGGGACATCAGTGCTGGGTTACCGCCTGGCGCCACCACAAGTCTTTACTTCATATCAGACCATGAGGGCACCGGGGTGGGGAGTGACCTGGACATAGATGAGAGTACGGGCATCATCAAGACAGCCAAGGTGTTGGACCATGAGCTGAGGGACCGGTACAACTTCATTGCAGTGACTATGACGGGCTTGACCATCGAAGTGACCATCACGGTGAATGACATCAATGACCACGCTCCCACGTTCCCCCGGAGGAGAGCGGCGTTCAAGATCCCGGAGATGACAGCAGTGGGAACCAGGTTCCCCCTAGAGCCGGCGGTGGACGGGGACAAGGGCCAACTGACTACCCAGGGATACCTCATCAAAGACGGGAACCCCAGCCAGGCTTTCCTCCTGGAGACCCGGAGAGGATCCAACCAGGTTCTCTATCTGGACCTGGTGGTCAACACTCTTCTGGACAGCGAGACCAGACCGTCTTATACGTTATCCCTGGAGGCATTCGATGGAGGCTCCCCTAAGAGGACTGGTCAGATGGTGCTAGATGTGACGGTTCAGGATATCAATGACAACGCTCCAGTCTTCAACCAGAGTCGCTACCACGCCATTATCTCAGAGAATCTGCAGCCGGGTAGCAACATCCTCCAAGTCTTTGCCTCTGATGCTGACCAGGGAGACAACGGCCTGGTTCTCTATGAGATCAACCGCAGGCAGAGTGACCCGGAGCGCTACTTCGTCATCGACTCGCGTATGGGTGTCATCACACTCAACAAGCCGCTGGACTTTGAGAAGCGGAGGGTCCACGAGCTGGTGGTCCAGGCGAGGGATAACGCCACGCAGCCCGAGGTTACCAACTCCTTTGTCACAATCCACGTCCGGGACTACAATGACAACCAGCCCACCATGACCATCATCTTCCTCAGCGAAGACGGCTCCCCACAGATCTCCGAGGGCGCCCAGCCTGGCCAGTACGTCGCACGCATCTCCGTCACTGACCCGGACTACGGAGAATACGCCAATGTCAACGTCTCCTTGGAAGGAGGGGACGGGAAGTTTGCCCTGACCACCAAGGACAACATCATCTACCTGATGTGTGTGGACCAGATCCTGGACCGAGAGGAGAGGGACACATATGAACTCAGGGTGATGGCTACAGACGCAGGCACCCCTCCTCTCAGGGCTGAGTCCTCATTTACGATACAAGTCACTGACATCAACGACAACCCTCCTCTGTTTGATCAGCAGGAGTACAGGCAGGCCATACCTGAGGTGGTGTTCCCAGGGAGTTTCGTTTTGCAGGTCACGGCTAGAGACAATGACCAGGGGCCCAATGGAGACATCACATACAGCCTCCTCCAGGATGGCCAGGCCGGCCAGGATGAGAACCAGGCCCAGTGGTTCACCATCGACCCAGTAACAGGGATCATCACCACGCTCTCCCAGCTGGATTACGAGTCGCAGCCCAGGCCGAGTGTGACTGTGGTGGCTACAGACGGAGGGAGGCCTTCCCTGTCCTCCACAGCTCTGGTCCATGTGGTACTGCAAGATATTAACGACAACGAACCTGTGTTCGGTAGCAACTTCTACAATGTATCCATCAAGGAGAACACGGCCGCTGGGTCCTGCATCCTGCAGGTAGGACATTGTCTATTCTGTTTTTCTAGTCATCCTGTCGACAGGTGAATCTCGCATGCGAAAGTTTCTGAATTTTTTATTTCGGCGACTAAAAGTCTTGAAAGACTTATCTCCTGCATCTTGATCATGTGAAGTCCGATATCTGTAACTTGCACGTATTCAAGCTGCTGGTTTTTTCGTACACGAGCTGGGAAATAGCAAATGCCAAATGAAGACTACATTGGGAAGAGAACTACCCTTGAGGGTTGAGAGCGGTCTGAAGTTCTGAACTCATTTTGAAGGGATATGGAGAGACCATTACCTAGAGGAGAAATATTACACAGATAGAAAATCATTTGGTGGATTTTGCTGCTGTATTGTCAGGCATTAAGTGTTATTTTAATGTTCAAGCTGTTTAGATTGGATTGTAGAGGATAAGAGAGTTTAGAGTGGAGAAAATAAAGTGATTGAGTTGGAGAAAGGCTAAGGATGTGTCCCAAATGGCACCCTATTCCCTATTTATAGTGCACTACATATAATACCCTACATGGGTAATAGGGTGCCGTTTGGGAAACATACTAAATGAGGCGTTTACCTGGTGTCTGCAGAGCTGGAGGATCTATTCTCTTCTGGCTGTCCTCTCCTTCACCTCTCCAAGGTTTCCAAGGTAACTGTGACAGTGTAAAGCCCCTCTGACAGCTGAAGACAAAAGAGGTTTTCACTTTATTCACCTAATTCAGCTGCAGGAGGTCATGGTAGGGCTTTATCTGAGAAAAAGACATGTCACATGTCAAACCTCAACAAAAGACACCCTCCAAAAATGGGAATGGTAGACAAAAAAAAAGAAGCAAACCATTGACAAACCACAGGCCCACCAAATTCGCTACAGGGCCTCCAGGCCAGATCCCACTGCTGGGTCAAAACCGTAATTATGCCTCATTAAGAGGTATCGTTTTCTCAGGTTGTTGTTGCGTCTGTTATGAGAAAAAGACCATTCGTTTTTTGTTTTGTTTTCTGTTTTTTATCAGTGTCTGTTTCTTCCAGACTTCAAAGCTTCTACTGCTGCTGCAGCAATCAGACCCTCTAACATACAGGGGGTCTGGGGGAGAGAGGAAACTGTTTCTAGAAATCAGTATTACAGTTTCATTTAATTCCTGTTTCACGAGTATCTGTGTGCCTGAGATGGGACTGGGGCTGGGGCTGAGACGGCATTGGTTTGGATGAGTTGGGGTTGCGTTTAAGAGAGAGGTGTTGGGGCTGGGGCTGAGATGGCCATGGTTTGGATGAGTTGGGGTTTAGTTTAAGAGAGAGGGGTTGGGGCTGAAACGGACAGGGTTTGGAAGCTCTCCCCTGGGCTGACAGAGGGCTGTGCAAACGGGATCTATGCCCAGTGTCTGCCCCAGGGAGAGGGAAGTAAGATTTGTAAGGGAGAGGGGGAGACGGAGGCAGGGAAGTGTGGGAGAGAGGGAACTAGAGGGAGAGGGGAATAGAGAGAGGCCCAGTGCTTGACTTGAGCAGGGGCTCACAGGGGCTGAGTACTGGCACCTCACATTTTCTACTGCTTGAGCTCCTGTTCCTCTCATATCATTTTAGCTCAAAAGTATTGTGGAGGTCCTGCACCTATAGATAAACAGAACCGGCACCCAACATGAGTACCGGCACCTGTTCAGTCCAAGTCAAGCACTGGGACTCCAGAAGAATAACAGCTGAGACAGAGGCAGTGGTTGTATGGGAGGTCTGTCTCTAAATTATACATATATTGGCAGCCAGGATGAGTACAGAGAAATAATGTACTGGTAATGGTTAGGGTTAAGAATTTTTACGATGTCAAGCGCTTCTACGTTATTCTATCATCTTTTCCTGCTCCATCAGCAGCCTCCAGGCTCCCAGTATGCAACACTTCTTCAAAGCCAGCCACTCTCTGGCCTGTCTGTGTGTGTGTGTGTGCGTATGTGTGTTTGTCTGTGTGTGTGGTGCCTCCCTGGCCTGTCTTAGTCCTGCTTGGCGGCTGTAGACGTGTACTTGGCGTGCCATGTGAGGCCAGACGGCTTGGCTCTGGGTGTGTGTGTGTGTGTCTGTGCATGTGTGTTCAGGGTGCCAGCAGCTCCACATCCCAGCGTCTCAGCGAGACATCTGACGACCGACCGCCTTTTCTCTATGTGCAAGAAATTCACACTGCCCATTTTTCCACACACTCAATACTGTCCAACAGCCATTACAATAGGGGTATTGTGATCATCAGTCCAGCATTTTGAAGTGGGTAAGGTTTAGGGTTTCTGTTCCATCTATGTTTCTCTAACAGCAGTTCATGATTAGTCTTAACACACTCTGGCATCTCTCTCTCTCTCTCTCTCTCTCTCTCTCTCTCTCTCTCTAAGAGAGGTTGTCACTTACTCTCTGCGTCAATTGCTGCAGGAGAGGAATACTTATATAGTTATAATTAGGTGTTGTGCAAAAAAATCATGAATGAAAATAATAGTTTTCCACCTCAATTAAAGTGACAAGTCTTAAACCTATTAGCAGTCATCAATCTGGTAATGTAATAGGTCAGATATATAGGGGGAAAACAGGTTGTCTCACATAGGGGAAATAAGGAATGACATGAGGAATAACATGTTAAAGACCAAGAACTGCATTATGGACTGGACTGCTTTATGACATTCCATTTATTTTCATGCCCTTATTGGTACCTGCTTAAAATTGTGACTGTGTCGCAAATGGCACCCTGTTCCCTATTTAGTGCACTAGTTTTGACCAGAGCCCATAGGGCTCTCCGCAAGAGTAGTGCATTGTATAGGGGATAGGGTTTATTTGGGATGCACAGTGTGTCGTCTTTATAAGGTTTGTTGGTGATTGGAGAGAGTGGAACATGCAGTGATTGGCTATACAGTACCTACTGTAGGTCTGTGTTATGTAGGGCCCACAACACACTGCTTTGTAATAGTGAGGATTGTATTAATGCATTGGATTTATATAGCTCATTATAGGATAGAAACACAGCTCATACGCGTGTTATTACCCTATGAGTGTGTTATTCCCAGATGATTATTTAATCCCCTTGTATTCCATAATGGAACATTACCAGTCAGCCTTGTATTCCATAATGGAACATTACCAGTCAGCCTTGTATTCCATAATGGAACATTACCAGTCAGCCTTGTATTCCATAATGGAACATTACCAGTCAGCCTTGTATTCCATAATGGAACATTACCAGTCAGCCTTGTATTCCATAATGGAACATTACATTATCAGTCAGGCTAGGACACGCACGCACGCGCGCCCGAGGTGTGTTTGTGGAGGACTCTTCACTGTGACCATGGTCTATTCACAGGACTCTCTCTCAGACAGGACATGAGCCTGGGCAGTGGGGGGCAGCTCCACTCTATACTGGAGACTTCATAGAAGTAGAAAAGAACTCTTTCAGTTTTGGCAGCTGCAGAATTGGTACATTTGGTCAAGATTCCCTTTCTTAGTGAATTGAATGGAGGGAGGTAAGAGTGGATGCGTCCTTGTTAGCCCTTTGAGTCTTGAGTACATCATTAATCTGGACCAAGGCTGTGTCCCCATTGGCACCCTAGTCCCTATATATTCCCTATGGGTTCTGGTCAAAAGTAATACACTATATATAGGGAATAAGGTGCCATTTCTGTCTAACTCAAATTCATTGAGCTCTGAACAGAGTCCGCTGTTATGTAGTTTGTGTTGGACAGAGAGCTGCTTTATCTGATGCATCTTTCATGTTTATTTATGACTGATTCTGTTGGTAAATAACTAGTACTTCACACGAAGCACAGCTTCTATCTATCTCTCTCTCTCGCTCTCTCTCTCTCTCGCTCTCTCTCTCTCTCTAGCACTCTCTCGTCTCTCTCTCTCTCTAGCGCTCTCTCCTCTCTCTCTCTAGCTCTCTCTCTCTCTCGCTCTCCTTCTCTCCTCTCACTCTCTCTCTCTCTCCTCTCCTCTCCTCTCCTTAAGGGGCTTTATTGGCATGGGAAACATATGTTTACATTGCCAAAGCAAGTGAAATAGATAATAAACAAAAGTGAAATAAACTCTCTCTCTCCTCTCTCTTCCTCTCTCTCTCTATCTCTCTGTCTCTATGTGGGGATAAGAATCGGCCCTCTGTCTGTGTGTTTTTGGGGGGTTGGTATGGCTCCAGCAGTAAGACGAGAGGGGGTCCCCTGGCAGCGCGAGGGGAAATGAAGCCCAACAAGCGCCGGCCGCTGGCACAGTTGGCGGAGGTGACACAGGCGGGGCGGGGGGGGGGCTTCCTCGTCTGTCTCTCCTCCTGTTTCACTCCATCCCTTCCCCCATCTATCCCTCCCTTCCTCCACCCCCCAGTCTCTCCATCCTCATTCTCTCCATCGCCTGCCTCCTTGTCTTTTTCACCTCCTGGCTTCCATCTCTCCCTCCATCCCAACCTTTATCTGATCTCCCTTCAGACCTCATTAGCTGGGTGTGAGGCCAGGCTATACCCATCACCACCTCGGGAGTTTAACCCACCACCCCCATAGTCAGGGAGAGAATGGTCTGTCATCGCAAGGGCCCCCTTCAGCAACCCCATGGCAACCAGAGAAGACCACTGATTGCTGCGAGATAATATATATACTTTTTTGGCGTTTTGTCTGTTGGATTGGCGCTGAGCTGAGAGTCAAACTTGTGCGTTTATCAGTTTCCTCTGCAGCCAGAAAGGGTTCCTGTCTGAACCGTGCTTTGGCACCCGTCCGTCGGAGTGAACTCACAGGCCTCCTCTCTCACTCAACCTGGCCTTAAAAAGACATCACTGATACTGGCTGGCCTGTCATCCCTTGACTCTGATTGGTGTGGTTTGATAGACAAAGCTCACAGTGATGTTGAATAGGAAACGAAATGGCTAGCCTTACATCTGTCTGCTTTGTTGCACAGAGGATTTTCCAATTAATATTTTTGGTTCAGGATGATTAGAAATGTCACTCATTCCACTGATGTGGAAGAGAGGAAAGGAGGAGAAGAGAGGAGAAGAGAGAAGAGAGGAGGAAAGAGGAGATGATAGTCTCAGTGAACTCCATGCCTGCCAACATAAAAACACACCATCTGTGGGACATTCTAAGGGACAACTATACTGTTGAGATTCGTTCATCAGAGCTCCACTTCACTGAGCCATTGATATGTTCCTCAGCATTAGAGTTTCGCCCAAAGCCACAGATGTAATGTAGTGTCACAGTGGGCTCTGGACTGTAACCTGATGGTTGGATCAGGACCATAGAGCCAGGACCAGACCTGATGGTTGAACCAGACTGTAGTGTTAAGTGCCAGCCAGGCAATAAATGGTTCATTAGGTTCAGCCCTCCTACCATATGGTCCCTGAAGGCTCAGATCAATCACTTCATCTCCGTTTTTCACAACTGATTTGATTCGGTAGAAGCTTCTTGTTTCTCGGCAATCTGCAGATGCTTTTATTCAAAGCAATGTCTCTGTTTCTAAGTTCTGGAACTTGGTGCTTCAACACTTTTTGAACTCCTCCTCAAACCCACAGATTCTGTTTTCAATGTCTCGGTCATAGTTCTTTAGCTGGGACAAAAGACCAGCCTCTCCCAGATGGATTGTCTCCAGATAACATTTTCATTTCACTCCGTGACAAGAGTCACTGACTCAAAGCAACAAGAGGGTAGAACACAAGTCCCTTCACTATAACGGGAACAGGGTGCCATTTGACGTAGACACTGGGTTGTATGGAGCAGGCGTTTTGACTTCCAGCCTGCCTGGCTCACTCTCCCTGCTGCACAGACAAAAACAGAAGTCTGGCTGCACCTGGAGTCTAGCAAACCAAAGCAACCTTGTCCAATGCAATGAATTGGAGGCTTTGAATAAGACACCTGGACAATCCATAATTTCCCCCAGTCCTCCTGTCACTCTCTCTTCTCTTCTTTCTCTTCTCTCTGTACTGAAATGGGTTCAACACCAGTAGGCTTTATGTACTGTATATTCTATTGTCCCCAGGATACAACCTGTGGGCTAACTGTATTGTCTACTGTGAGATTTACTTAATTTATGAACCATGTAATCAATTTTCCAACTAGTTTTTCTGAAGAGGGCCGGGGACAATCTAAATGTGTTGTTGTCTGTTTTAATGTCAGTGTTCTCTAGTCTCCCTGTGAGGCTGGTTTGAGGCTGGGTTAGCCCCAGGCTAGCTGACACACACACACAAGCACACACACACACACATCCCACAAACAGACATAGACAGACAGACAGACCCACACACACATTCACACACACCGACAGACAGACAGACACACACTCCCACACACACATAGGCTAGCTGACTCTGTTTTTGGTCCCCTTTCCCCTGGTAACCACTGTGCTGCTCTGTGGTGACTGGCTGTGTGGTTTTCACAGTATTTACAGGGAAAGGACACAATTGCTGGAAACTGGGATGTACTACTTAATGTGTTTGCAAATATAATACTTCCTCGAGAACATTACTCCTGGGCCGAGCGGAACGGTGTGGAGCGGGGGCATTGGAATGAGCATAAACACTGATGCACATCTGGACTGTGTGTTTGTGTGTTGAGGTCCTAGTTCAAGCCCCACTAGAGACAGGTGAGTGTGTTTCATGGTGCTCAGGCGTCCATCAGGCTTATTCAGTCTGGCCAACGCTACAGGAATAGGAAAAGGTTGTGGGAAAATGTTTTATGTTCTATGGTTGTGAACAGAAGCACTAGACGCTAGACTAGATTGTTCATTAGTGGCTAACTGCAACACAAAGAATGCAGAGAAGGGAAAATAAGCATGTGAACACAGTAGTTTTGGATTCCTATTGCAGTTGGATATGCAGTTTGATTCTATATAATCTACATACTCAGTATCATTCATAATATGGTCCTTGGGAGGCCAGGCTTGGTCTTTACCAGTTTTACACTGGTGGTCAAGTATACAGGTCTTTGCAGTGACTACCAGTTTACAGTGTTGGATGTTGGATACAGTCTGACTCTGCTTTTAGGCTGAGCCTTGTGAGGGCCAGGATCGTGATGCCCAGGGTCTGCTGGAGTAGAGTGGTTTCCTGCTCACATCTGGTGGGGACGGAGAGGAAGGGGAGACCTACCTTAGAGCACACTCCCTTTTATTGGTCTCTTTGTGTCCAGGAGGGCAGTTTTCATTAGACAGAACTGTCACGTTCAGGCCTGATTTTTATAGGCTGGCGTGTTTAGTTTCGTTTTGGTGTAGGTTTTTTTTGTTCTAGGTGATCTGTTTCTATGTTGGGGTAATCCAAGGGTTAATCTCCGTCGACTCACAGCAATGGAGATTAACCCTTGGTATATATACAAACATCAAAAGTCTCCCCAAAACACCCAATAACAAACAAAGTATCGCTATCACAGATCAGATACAATATACAATGCTAGAAGCAAAAGCAAGCAAAACAACAAAACACGGTCAATGCAACTATTTATTTCGTACATATGACCTATGGAGACTGCGCCTTGGTCTGTCCCTTCTGAAGATCGTGACAAGAACAGTCTGCCTGACAGTCTGTCTGTCTGCCAGTCTGCACTAGAGTTCTCATCGGGCCTGAAAATTCGAGCCCGGTCCGGCTCAAGTCCGGTGAGCTGAAGCCGACACCATAGAAATTAAATGAGCCCGAACCCCCAAAAAAAGCCAGATTTCTAGAAAACAGAATATTGACTTAAACTGGTGTTGAGAACAATATGGGGGAGGCAGGCAGCAGTTGAGTGAGGAGACTTTGAACCAGCCATTGGGCCTAGAAAAAGCACAGAAAGGAAACTCACCTTAGTTACGACTGAATGACGAACATATTGGAATAAAGTAGGCCAATGCAGTTGAAGCCATGTATCAAATTGTTGCTTACTGAAACACCCAAGGTCATATATAAACTACTAATTTAAAGCAATAGTCATGTGTGGTCACCTAGATGATTATTTCAGCACCGTTTTGATTGGGACAGCGCTATTGTGCTGCTTTGGGACTCATCTTGATAAAGCAATCAATGTCAGATTTGAGTTTTGACTGAATCTCCTTTGGGATATTTGGGTCCAGGCTGGGAAATGTTAGCTAAGTTGAGGTGAGTGCTAATGATCATCTTTATTCTAGATTGCTCATGTATTAGCTGATCAGAAAATGTTTCTCCATGTTATGTAGCTTAACAGGTGGATTTGGCTCATCACTCGCGTAGAAGCCTGTCCTACTCCTGACCAAAAGCCTGTGACTTGTCTGATAATCAATCAAATAGATTTTGTTTCACTGATTCTCTGTGTATATTTGGTTAATTGGTCTGATCCTGAGATGAACTTCCTGTTTTTTTCTGTGGATCCCTTCAGCCTATTCGTATCGCAATTTGAACAATTTAAATCATCAGAAAAATATGTTTCTTCATGGCCACACATTTCTCTGGGCGAGCCAATATTGGAATCCTGGCTCCACTAGTGTCTGCTGCGGCCTAGTAGGCTAAAAAGGTTGTCTTAACACAGCATGGCAAGCTTGAAATCCGACAGGTCTGAATTAATTCACAGAATTTGAGTATCTGTAGAAGGATATGAATCAAGGCTGTGAAAGAGAAAAGAAGAGAGGAGAAGAGAAGAGACAAAGAAACCAGAGAGGTATCCCCAGAGAGACAGCTGGGACAAAATCTCAGTCGGCGGCTGGATCCAGCTGTGGAACCTTCCTCCTCCGTCTGCTCTTTTTCTCCTCTCCTCTGTGTGGGGTGAAGGAATGGAGAGAGGGAGGAAGGGAAAGATCCCCTTTATTCCCCCCTCTCCCTCCCTTTTTCTCCCTCCCTCTCTCCCCCCCCTCTCTCTGCTCTCTTCCCTTTCCACTTAACTTTCATTCTTATCTCTTCCGCATTTCCTTTTCCCACACCCTATAGTGTCCCCTCCATTCCTCCTCTCTGCGATCGTATTGCAGGGTTCCACTTCAGAAGTGTATCTCCAGGGTGGTGAGCTGTGGAGGGGAGCAGGTGAGAGGGCCATTTGCTGGCCCAGGAAACTGATCCCTGGCTGGGGGAGAGGTCAGCACACCTCCCCCTGGGCCTCAGCCAGCCTTGGAGGTGAATTAACCAATTAAGAGTCCCGGGGTTGGGGATGGGGTGTAAATGACCACAGAGTGAGGTCAGACTGCAGGTGAGTATCAGGAAACTTTCTCACAGTGTTGTGCTCTGGCTTTATAGACAGAGACTCTTGTGTTTGACCTTGATGAAAAGACAGGGTTGGTTCACCGTGCTCACTGTCATACTCCCCCTCCTGCTTCTCCTACTCGTCCTTTTCCTCCTCCTCTGAGGTGTTGGGACAGGGAGAGACTGGCATGGCTAAGGACTGCATGCCAAGCCTTCTGTTCTAACAGCTAGTTGTAGTCCTCTAGCACATGTGCCAGGCAGTTGGCAGTGGCACTGTGGAACACACTAGGGGGAGGAAGCCTTTCTGATCAGGATATCCATGTCCTCCTCCCAAAGCAAATATGTGTTAAACCATCCCTCCCTCCATCAACTCTGAGAGACGGAGACTCTACACATCAAAAGAACAAAGAAACCATCCCAAGGAAAATAATAGCCAGCTGTACTGAGGTATGTTGATAAAGTGTTAGTCTTGGATGCGTATAGGAGGATCTGTTATTGCAGGCATATTGGGTTCTGTGTTCATGGCAGAATTAGCCTGTCCTACAGTATGTGTTATATATATTGGCTGGCCTAAAACATCTCAACTGCCGAACAGCAAATTGACTCCAAATCCAGAAGTTGACTGTTAAAAAGAATGCATCCTGACATGTGCCAGCAACCTCAGCCCCCATCAGCCCCTGCTCTACAGCACTGCCAGTTGAAATAATGAGGCAGAAGAATGTGTGTGTTTGTGTGTGCGGTGCATGTGGGTGGGTGTGTGTGCGCTGCAAGCAGCAAGCCTGTGGAAGCAGGGACATTCAGCCAGAGAAGAGTGTGGTCAGTTCATCTTTGCTCTGCTCACAATTAGAGGAGTGAAGGGTTTAGAACTCATTGAGACTCATTATGTCTGTAAAGGTGGCTGGGAGTAGAGTAGTTAGTCAGTGGTCTGGTCCGTGGTAAGGAGTGATGGTAGGTGGGGACTATCATCGGAGAGGTACACACACGCACACACACACACAAAAACACAGAAACATAGTTTGAAGCGCCTGTAAACATTCCTTAGTGTAGCCTTCTTTAGTGTAGCCTCTCTCTGTGTGGTCATGCTATCAGTGTGGGACCAGCGTGTAACACTGTTTAACTGTAGGATATTCCAAACATCCTTAACTGTAATAACACTATGAGAGAACTCACCTTCTGTTAAACACATTGTCCAAATGGCATCCTATTCCCTTTATAGTGCACTACTTTTGACCAGAGCCCTATGGGGAATCATTTAGAATGCAGACATTGGTTCCCAGTGATTATCATACCTGAACTGCTCTTTCCCCAATCTTCATTAGTCCACTGTTGTCTCTCACAATGGCATTGGGGAACTAACTATTCTCGTTTCCTACTATTGGACTAGTGAGTAGCCTATTGGATTATTTTATAGATGATTTAGCTACTGGTGAGGCAGATACACATACATAGAGAGGGAGGGAGAGAGACAGAGAGCTATAGAGAGAGGGAGAGGGAGAGAGAGATGGAGAGAGCTACAGAGAGAGGGAGAGGGAGCTAGAGAGAGCTAGAGAGAGAGAGAGAGGGAGAGAGCTAGAGAGAAATGGAGAAAGAGAGAGATGGAGAGAGCCAGAGAGAGCTAGATAGAGAGGGAGAGAGAGAGAGATCTGGAGAGAGCTAGAGAGAAATGGAGAAAGAGAGAGATGGAGAGAGCCAGAAAGAGCTAGATAGAGAGGGAGAGAGAGAGAGAGATCTGGAGAGAGCTAGAGAGATGAAGAGAGATAAACCACACAGAAAAGGAGGCTTTGGGAGATACATTGAGTTTTAAATTGTGGCTGCCCTACTCTCTGTCTCTGTTAGCTTTAGACAGAGAGGCACCCAGCCCTCACTCCTCCCTACACACATATACACACACACACACACACACACAGACACGCACACACACACTCCTAGTCTGCTGCACTCATCTCACTGTCAATCCACTATCTTCTTATAACCTCCCCGTCATATACCCACTAGACTCCACCATCTGTCATAATGTTGGGAAACAACTAGCTTTTTCCTCCTTTATCAGTCCGTTAAGCATTGTGTTTCCACTACAGATTATAGTTGAGCCTCAGAGTTGTAGAGGAACTATCTGTCTGGTTGGAGACCCATTCCTTGTGAGTCTTCAGTTGAGATTTAAGATTTCATTTTCAGAGTACAGCCTAATGGTCATGGGTGCTGGTCCTTCATCACATGCTTCATCACATGCTTCATCCATAGAATTAGATTGAACTTGTTCTGGTGCTGTCAAGCTGATACTGCTGACAGTGTAGGTGACACTGCTGTTCCTTTTAAACTGTTGAAAGGACAAATGTATGTTGACGTTGTTGTGAGGAGTATCAAATACAGTCGAGCTGTAGCTGTAGGCAGAGGCTGTGTCCCAAATAGCACCCTACACCCTATATAGTGCCCTATGGGCCTTGGTCAAAAGTAGTGCACTATAAAGGGAATAGGGTGCCAATTGGGACGCAGTTTAGAGAGTGAGTGGGAGCAGAGAGCATAGCAGAGTTGTTGGAGCTGGATTATAACTGCTGTAATTAGGGTCGGTGCAGCAGGGCCCTGGATTCCGTCTTCCTGTGTGATGTGGTATCAGAGAGGGGAACAAAGAGTGAGTGGGTGTGGAATAGAGAGAGAGAGAGAGGGATGAAGAGAGGGAGGGGAGGAAATGCAGTAATTGCTGCCCTAGATGTAGTTTCAGATTGCCTCTCTAGTGGAGTGCACCTGTGGGATATGAGGCGTCAGCCAATAGGGAGGGAGGGAGCAGGGTGCAAATTTACAGCTCCTTGCGCCCCAAACGTGCATCAAGGAAAATGTTCCTGTACTGTGCTGCTGCTTCACTGCCATGAGCCCTGTTCCTCTCCTCTCTCCACCAGGGAAGGACCACTTTAGGTCTTATCTTGGAATGTGAGAGGAAACCAGTAACCTCACGTTCCCTTGTTTTTCCTGAGAGCAATCTGTCCAGGGGCTCTCTTTAAGAGCTGGTGTGTGCGAGTATATGTGTGTTTGCGTGAGTGTCACAGGCGATTGATGGCACCTTAATTGGGGAGAATGGGCTCGTGGTAATGACTGGAGCCATGCCAGTGTCTCCCTGTGGAATGGTATCAAACACATGGTTTCCATGTCTGGAGCACTCTCCTCTTCTCTCCTCCCAGGTAATATTACACTTTCTATAATATTACTGCAGGCCATTCCATTTGCGCCGTTCCAGACATTATGATGAACCGTCCTCCCCTCAGCAGCCTCCACTGGTGTGTGCAGCAATCCTCAGAGGCGTTCCTCATTGAGCTGCTGTCCTGCTAGCCTTCCTCCGGCTGTGGGTGTTTGTGTGTATTTGTCGGTCCGTCTGCATGTCGGCTTCATCAAAGCCCCATTCACCACAGATCTGACAGGCCCAACACGAGGCAGTATAAGAGATGATGGAGAAACAAGAGATCCCGGAGAGTTGTTAAGAAGCCAGCGCCTGTAGTATCATAGACTGTAATATTACCTGGGAGGACAGGTCTCCAGACATCTGGTTCTGGCCTGCCTGCACTCCAAACTGGCTTGGCCAACTCTGTCTGGCCGTGTCCCAAATGGCACCCCATTCCCTTGGGCCCTGGCCAAACGTAGTGCGCTATAAAGGGAATAGGGTGCCGTTTGGGACACAGGCTGTCTGTCTTTCAGGGTGATTGAGCGGTGGAGGGCTGGAGGAGAGTGCAGATGAAAAGTGGTCTAATGTATTCTAATCATCGTCCCTCAGATTAAATTACAACACTCTTTAAATCCTAGTAAAACACACAGACACACACAGACATAGATATGTCATCCTGCTGTAACATCTGTTCTTTAAACCAGCGTTATATTGGATGGATCTGTGCTTCTTTACAGCCCAGCCATCTTTACAGTTCAATCATCTAGACATACCTTCCACAGGACGTTGTCTGAGTGAGTGAAAAGGGTGTGAGGCATAACTAAAAAGATTGGTTCTCCCGTGGCTTGGCTGCGGATTATGACGTGTTATCTCATTCAACAGGACTCTTTGTGTGTGTGTGTGTGTGTGTGTGTGT
>QNTS01001187.1:369832-380763 GCA_003317085.1 Hucho hucho
TATTTTGGTTTCATCTGACCATATGACATTCTCCCAATCCTCATCTGGATCATCCAAATGCTCTCTAGCAAACTTCAGACGGGCCTGAACATGTACTGGCTTAAGCAGGGGGACACGTCTGGCACTGCAGGATTTGAGTCCCTGGCGGCGTAGTGTGTTACTGATGGTAGGCTTTGTTACTTTGGTCCCAGCTCTCTGCAGGTCATTCACTAGGTCCCCCCGTGTGGTTCTGGGATTTTTGCTCACCGTTCTTGTGATCATTTTGACCCCACGGGGTGAGATCTTGCGTGGAGCCCCAGATCGAGGAAGATTATCAGTGGTCTTGTATGTCTTCCATTTCCTAATAATTGCTCCCACAGTTGATTTCTTCAAACCAAGCTGCTTACCTATTGCAGATTCAGTCTTCCCAACCTGGTGCAGGTCTACAATTTTGTTTCTGGTGTCCTTTGACAGCTCTTTGGTCTTGGCCATAGTGGAGTTTGGAGTGTGACTGTTTGAGGTTGTGGACAGGTGTCTTTTATACTGATAACAAGTTCAAACAGGTGCCATTAATACAGGTAACGAGTGGAGGACAGAGGAGCCTCTTAAAGAAGAAGTTACAGGTCTGCGAGAGCCAGAAATCTTGCTTGTTTGTATGTGACCAAATACTTATTTTCCACCATAATTTGCAAATAAATTCATTAAAAATCCTACAATGTGATTTTCTGGATTTTTTTTCCTCATTTTGTCTGTCATAGTTGAAGTGTACCTATGATGAAAATTACAGGCCTCTCTCATCTTTTTAAGTGAGAGAACTTGCACAATTGGTGGCTGACTAAATACTTTTTTGCCCCACTGTATATACACACACACACCTGGCGGGACACCACTGAGCTCAGAGACACATATACACACACACATACACCTGACGGGACACCACTGAGCTCAGAGCCACATATACACACACCTGGTGGGACACCACTGAGCTCAGGGACACATATTTACACACACACACCTGGCGGGACACCACTGAGCTCAGAGACACATACACACACACCTGGTGGGACACCACTGAGCTCAGGGACACATATATACACACACACACCTGGTGGGACACCACTGAGCTCAGAGACACATACACACACACCTGGTGGGACACCACTGAGCTCAGGGACACATATATACACACACACACCTGGCGGGACACCACTGAGCTCAGAGATGCATTCCTTTATAACAGTGTCATTTCCTGTTTCATTTCCCTGTAGGACTCACACTGAGAGAGAGCACAGTAAGGACACATCACCTCTTCTGCATCCCAAATGCACAGTGCACTGGGCTCTGGTCAAAAGTAGTGCACTCTAAAGTTAATAGGTTGCCATTTTGGATGCAGCACTCATCTCACAGAGGTCTCAGAGAGCAATGCACCTGACCACTAAAACAGACTAATTTACCCCATTATAATACCTACATAAAACATTGAATCCATTTAATTATAATTTTACGCTATACCAACAGTACTTATAGACCTTTTAAGTACCTTATACTGTAAATATGACGATCACACTATACAGCTGACATAGTCATGTGCTGCATAGTGTATGAACCCAGCAGAGAGACTGTTAGGAAGTCAGGAGGAGAGAAGAAGAGAGGAACAGTGGGATGAGAGAAACATACAGACAGATGAAGAAAGAGAGAGGAAAAGGCAGACCCCAACATGTCTTCATCTGGAGTGCATTTCAAGGAAAAAATATTTTAAGTGGATTAAGGAGACTGTACACAAAAATCTTTTTTTTTAGCTCCAAACAATCTGGATCGCATTAGTTTTTTATGGACACTATTTCATTTCTCTGCATTTGTCCTCTTTCCGTTGGAGCTAGGGATGTATGCTGTACAGTATGAGTACAGTCAGAGATGGGGGTTGGAGATGATGTTTTATTTCCCCCTGAAAAATGAGGCAAGCACATGCTGTATAATTAGATGGTGAAGAAACGGGACATATATTTTGCTAAACCACAGGGAATTTGCTGAAGAGTCTCAGTGCACATTTCTTCTCTGTTAAAGCTTGGTATACAGAGCTTACTCTTTGTAACCAAATGTCTGCTAGCTCACAGACTTACTTCTGGAATCTTTATGAATGCGCTTTCAAATATTCTCTAGTAACATTGGCCTCTTCTCTGTAAAAAAGAAAGGAAATGTTCAAGCTGGGAAAGTAATTCATTCCATGTCATTCATTAAAAACTCCTCACCTTCCCTACCTCCACCAGCCACCACCTCCAATATGGCTGTATGAAGTCTTCTCTTGTTGATGTTGCATTTACGCTCAAACTTAACCAGCCTCTAAAGAGACATTTCTCTCTCTGCTGTCTGCCTCTTAATGGCTGTAACTGTTAACTGTTCAACCACATAATGCCTCTTTTTGGGCGACTAGGCAAAGGAGGCTCTTTGTCTCCGCTAACATTCTCACTAAATGTGTTACTCTCTGCATCCCAATTTGCACCCTGTTCCTTGGTTGAAAGTAGTGCACTATGAAGGGAACAGGGTGCAAATTGGGATGCAGAGAGTAACATTTGGGATGCATCCACTGTGTCATGACGCTCAGCTCACGGCTCAGCTCACGGATCAGCTCACGGATCAGCTCATGGCCGGAACATTAAGAGTGATTGAGATAAATCATGAGATCATGTGACATTATTGTTCTTCATTTGGAGTGGTCATTGATATCACTACTGCACTCAACTCCATTCCTCTCCATGGTGAGTAGAGAGTAGCAGCTCCATCCCAACTCACCCTGCAGCCAGCACTCTAACACCCCTCATCTGGTAACAATCTCCCTAGCTGCTTCAGCCACCCAAAACCCCATCCATCAAGCACACACGCATTCACGCACACTCACACACACGCACACACACACACACACAAAACACACACACAGAATAACACACATAGACACACACACACACACATCAGAAACTGTCATGTGCTGGCTGCAGTGAAATGTAAAGTGTAAACCCTGAGAGAGAATAAATGTTCTGGAAGATCAGAAAGGAATCAGCTGTAAACGCTGTACATGTATTTTGAGATGAACGCAGCAGAGCTTTTACATGAAACACCTTTTGTCCTGTTGGAGAAACCGTTGGCTATTAGTGCACTACTTTTGACTAGGGCCCGTAGGGTGCACTATATATTGAACAGGGTGCCATTTGGGACACAACCGCTGTCTGCTCATTACTCCTATGATAACAGTGGAATTAGGGCTAAATGAGTTGATCTAATTCATACACACAACATTGGTTCTGATTGCTCTGCCTTTCATGTCCAACCAAACACACCGCACTGTGTTTGGTTTAGGAGGAGAGAAAACGAGCACCAGATTGTTGAAGGCCCAATGCAAACAGTGTCCTAGGTGCTGTAGTGTGTATGCATGCATTGAGAAAGATTGTTGCCAGATCAGAGAACATGTATGTTTGACTTCAAAGGACTAGACTGAATGTCTATGTGTGGATGCTTCTCAAAATCATCACTCATTGTAACCATATTTACAGATGAATGCATTGTGAATGATTGTTGCCAGATCAGAGACTTTGTATGTATTGCTTTGGAGCGGATGGGTTCTTCTTAAAATCATCAGACATTGCAACCATATTTACCTACCCATGCATGCTAGCTCACTGATTCCACACTTTCTGACTCCTACGGATGTGGATTGATGACTGTAATAACACAGGTTGAAGAGAGGATAAGACAGCCCTCAGCTATCTACCAGACATAAAACAAATCATATCCGCTCATCTTAGAGGACTTAAGAACACTGATAGAAAGTGAGACTAGCAGTCTGTCTGAACAACAGATGAAAAGAAAGCTCTGAGCACTCTATTGTCCGGTCTCGCATGCACACACACACACACACACACACACACACACACACCCTGCCATCCTGCCTCCTGTCCTGAGCCCTGCGCCCGGAGTTGTCCCATCAGAAAGTTGGAGGTCAGAGGTCAGGGCAGGCCCAGGGGATTATGGGATGCTTAATGTCTCAAAGCCCTGGTTATGTTCCAAATGACACCCTATTCCCTATGTAGTGCACTACTTCTGACCAAGGCCCAAAGGGAATAGGGTGCCATTTTGGGATGCAGCCTGAGAGCCCTGCCTGGCTGCTGGCCGGTCTGACAGTCACCAGGAAATGAAGAGTGTCTATATAAAGCCAGTTATAACGAGTCAGACAAAGACAGCAGGCGAGAGCAGAGCAGAGCAGGGAGGCTTTCACTCCCTCACTCCCTGTGTCAACAGGCCAGACTGGAGATGGAGAGATAGAAAGAGCGGGAGAGATGGGGGGCAGAGAGAGCAATAGAGAACAAAGTGAAAGCGATAGGAGGACAGAGAGAGAGAGAATGTGGGAGGACAGATAGAAAGTGAGAAGGGGCGAGAGCAAGAGAGAGAGAGAGAGAGCGAGAGAGAGAGAGAGAGAGAGAGAGAGAGAGAGAGAGAGAGAGAATGTGGGTGGACAGTAAGAGGGGGAGGACAATTCCTCAGCTGTTGAAACATGAGTAGTCTGTCAGTTTTTTCTGCTTATTGAATATCTCCAGTGGAAGTGAGAGTGTGAGTTCTGGGGGGTTAGACTGAGCTGTGACAGACAATATGAGACTTCACCAACATGAACCACACCAGCTCTGGAATCTTCTCTCTCCTCCTATGGATCCTTGTCCCTCTCCCTCTCTACAGTCAGTAAAAGAAAGCAATGGCACTCCACATTGCTTAAATTCTATTGTGTTGTCAATTAATGTATTATTTAATTTTATAAAACATTTTTGTTATTTTTTTTAAATTGATCCCTGACTTGAGAGTAAGAGGGAGAGAGAAGGAGAGGGAGAAAGAGAGCATTATTAGTTTCCGTTCTGTAATATAGCATGACTGAGTGGCTGGAGCAGGGTTAAGTGTCTCTGGAGGAGTCCAACTCAGCTGCTCTCTGCCTCTCTCTCAGCCACGGTGTGTGTGTACTTCAATGTAGTTTTGATAGGGTGTTACAGGATGTTTCTGTGCTACGTCCAAAATGGCACCCTATAACCTACATCCGTTTGACCAGGGCTCGCAGACTGTGTCAGGCTGGTTATGTTATGGTTCTTCGGCTGGAGGTGCTGAGTGTTCCATTAGTATCAACACGAAACACTTAAAGCAGCCCAGCAGCAATGGCACATTATCTAACTGCACACACACACACACACACGTGCATGGACCTACACACTGATGCACACTTCAGGCTGTATCCTGGCAATCAAAGATCTGCATGTGACTGTTTAACAGAAAATCATTTAGCAACTCAACAGAATTAGTTTGAGTGAGACACCACTACAAGCTGTGTAGTATCTAAGTATGTGACTGTACTCTGATACAGAAGCATCGGGCCTCTCAGTGAGCACATTAAGACCCTGTCCCTCTGTCTCCAGTCAAAGCCCAGAGGAACGCCTGTCTGTGTACCACGGTGTGTAAGTTCACAGCTAATGGGAAAACACTGTCAGGATAAATGAGACCTTTAAACCGTTGCTTCACCTCCGGTTTCAACATGATATGTCTATTTCCACTCAGCTCTACCTCGTTAACAGATCTCTGTCTCGTAGTTTCTGCTCTCTGCTCCGTTTCAGCTTCTTCTGTCTCCATGTCAGAGTGAAACCCTCTCCTGTCTTCTGTTGTTTTGGCTTCAGTTTTGTCTTCTCCATGTCCCCGTGGTGTGTCTCTAAATGTGTGCCTGCGTGTGTGAGAGTGTGTTTGTCTGTGTGTGTGTGTGTGTGTTTGTTTCTGGTCTCCTCCACTTCCCTACATCCCTGTCCGGCAGTCCTTAGGTTGTTTGTGAAACAGAAGGAGACCTGGAGTCCTGCGGGACAAAACAGAGAAGACGATGGCTGCACCTCCCCCTTCACCTCCCTGGCCCCAGTGGTCCCTTATGGCCACTAAAACACTGGGCTTCTTCTTCTAGTGTGTGTGTGTGTGTGTGTGTGCATGCATGTGTGTGTGCGTGTGTGTGTGTGCTTACGTGTGTGTGTGTGTCTGGGAGGTAGATGTCACACTGAGTTAGTCCAGCAGACTGCCTGGGTCTGGCTAGACCGGAGAACAATGTTTTTCTTAGATTGTCCCTGAGTGGTGGTAGCCTGTGGAGGGCATGCTGGTGTAGCTGCTTTACAGTCCCCCTCTCTTTCCATATCTACCTCCCTCCAACTCTACCTCTCCATCCATCCCTCCCTCCCTTCCCCATCTCATCCCTCTCTCCACCTCCCTATCCCCATCTCATCCCTCTCTCCTGCTTTTTCTTTTATTCACATTTTTCTAAAACTTCAGCACCACCTGTGCTCAATGAACACTGCCTCTTTTTGCTCAGACTGCTCCTACTATACCATGCCTACTGTTATCCTGTATCTACAGGATGCACCACTCTGACTGTCTGTTCCCAGTGCAGCTAGAGGGTTAGCTGTGTGCTACTGTCTGTGTACCAGGTCTTATCTTCAGGTCTGCGACTTCTGCACCACCAATAGTGGTAATAGATTTCAGTTGTGTTTCAGGGCTCTCACATTACCTTCTATTGGAGTTTTCCTCTCTGTCCTAAAGCCGCTGTGCTTTTTAAACTTGTTAGAGGAGAACTGAGGCAGCTATACTATTCTGGAATACATTAAGAATCCATTGACAACAATAAACCAAATGTTTTCTTGGAAGGAGAGCGAGGCAGTGTTTCAGTTGAGTGACATTTTTCTTGCCTAAATTGTTCTCAACAGGAATATCTGGCATGTCCCACATCTACTTCCTGGGAATACCATAGCATGTAGAATCAAAGAACGCTGGCTAGAATGAAAAGAGAGAGAACTTGTTTCATTGTGAAGACAGTGAATTCCATAGCATATGAAATGAAAGAACGAGAGACGTAGCCCCACACCTTCCTACCCCTTGCACACCCACCCTCCCACCCCTCCACCCCTCGTCCCTCAAACCTAGACAACCATGCTATGAAATCCAATAACTCCCTTGCATGGTACATCACAAAATATTTTCCTTCGGCCCATGTAGGAGCAGTGAGAAAGGTGTGAATGGTGTGGTGTGATATGATGTGGGTTGTAGCCTGCTGAGAGGGTGGGTGGTGGGCTGGGTGGGCTCTCTAGGCGTGCAGCTGTCTGGTGGTGGTCTCTCTCTCTCTTTCCCTGACTTTCTCCCTCCCACCTTTTCTCTCTCCTTCTCTCTCCCTCTTCTCTCTCTCGCTTTTCTCTCTCTCTCTTCTCTCTCTTCTCTCTCTCTCTGTCTCTCTCTCTCTCTTTCTCTGTCTCTCTCTCTCTCTCTCTCTCTCTCTCTCTCTCTCTCTCTCTCTCTCTCTGTCTCCCTCTCTTTGCCCATCTGCCTTTAGACTCGGTCCAGGTGGGAGTATCTGTGAACTCGACACTATGTGGGGTGCTGGGGGATTGAGGGGAGAGGGACACACTTCGGGTGCCAGCTTTAGCAGGCATTCCATCAACACCAGCATGTCTGCTGTCAACTGGACTAATCTGCAGCCAACAGTTGTAAAAATAGGGTGTTATTTTTCCCCTGGATCACTAGTGGGATAGCTGGGTCTCAGTCTCAGGGTGGGCTGGTGGGAGACTGGAGAGGGAGAGGGGGGGGCTGAGGGGGAGACGGGGAAGTCATGGGGTATAATCCCCCAGTTGTTCCCCTGATTGAAAAGCAAATACATCTTTCATCGCTGCTGTCATAAAATGTACCGCTTTTCAAAGCCCTATAATTAACAGTTCTATAAATAACAGTACCTCTGCCTACCAAATGGGACTCTATTCACTATATAATGCAAAAGTAGTGTACTATATAGGGAATAGGGTGCAATTTGGGACACAACTAGGCTAACTGCTGATATTGATTATTGACATGACTTAATATTCATATATTAATAATGTCTACTACTTTTATGAATGGTACATTAGCAGGAGTGATAACAGTAGTATGTGTAGTAGATGTGGGGAAGAGAGTAAACATACTGCATATTTTATGTCCTGGAAGACACCGGCAGACAGACAGGAGGGTGTGAGGTTTAGGATGTGATAATGTTTAAGATGTGATTATGTTGAGGATGAGATAATGTTTAGGATGTGATTATGTTGAGATGTTTAGCATTTGGTGACAGAGCAGCTTGAAAGGCTCCTGTTATCTAGTTATTGATCACCATGCCAGGGGGACAGGGCCTGTGCTTAGGGGTTACACTCTTAGAAAAAAAGGTGCTATCTAGAACCTCAAAGGGTCCCCATAGGAGAACCCTTTGAAGAACCCTTTTTGGATCCAGGTACCTGGAACCCAAAAGAGTTTTACCTGGAACCAAAAAGGGTTCTACCTGGAACCAAAAAGGATTATCCTATGAGGATAACCAAAAAAACCTTTTGGAACCCTTTTTTCTAAGAGTGTAGGGGTCAAGGGTTAGAGGTCAGGTGCTGGCCAGATGTAAGGCCCATTGACTCTATTAGCCCTTTGGAACACCCCTAAATCAGAAGACCATTCACTAGAGTTAACCAGTGAACACGCGTAGGGCTAGACTTCTCTAGTGCTGTCTCTTTATATCTTCATCCACAATGAAACCCAATTAGCTCAATTTCATGGTAGAGCATTCTGGCCTTTGTAAGTTTCTAAGTTATATATCAGCATAAATACAAATGATTCAACCCAGACCAAGCCCAGCTGTACGTGAACTGAAGTGGTTAATAATACATTTTAGAGTAGAAACGCTAAGATGGCAGTTTTCCCCCTTAGTTCCCTCTTTTCCTCTCCTGCATTCTCTCTCTGTCTGTCTGTCTGTCTGTCTGTCTGAGAGAGAGAGAGAGAGAGAGAGAGAGACATACAGACAGACAGACAGAGACAGACAGACAGACAGACAGAGACATACAGACAGACAGACAGACAGACAGACAGACAGACAGACAGAGACAGACAGACAGACAGACAGACAGACAGACAGACAGACAGACAGAGAGAGAGAGAGAGAGAGAGAGAGAGAGAGAGAGAGAGAGAGAGAGAGAGAGAGAATGCAGGAGAGGAAAAGAGGGAACTAAGGGGGAAAACTGCCATCTTAGCGTTTCTACTCTAAAATGTATTATTAACCACTTCAGTTCACGTACAGCTGGGCTTGGTCTGGGTTGAATCATTTGTATTTATGCTGATATATAACTTAGAAACTTACAAAGGCCAGAATACTCTCTCTCTGTCTGTCTGTCTGTCTGTCTGTCTGTCTGTCTGTCTGTCTGTCTGTCTGTCTGTCTGTCTCTCTCGCTCTCTCTCTCTCTCTCTCTCTCTCTCTCTCTCTCTCTCTCTCTCTCTCTCTCTCTCTCTCTCTCTCTCTCTCTCTCTCTCTCTCTCTCTCTCACCCCCATTCTCTCTTCCCCCCTCTGTCTCTCTCCTTCTCTCTCTCACTCTCCTTCCCTCCATCTCTTTGACAGACCTGGGCTGTTTTTGCCATTAATCACCCAGGGCTCAGCATGGCGGAGCTGGGAGCTGGAGGGTTGGAGGCTGGAGAGGGGTTTGGGCAAATCAAATCTTACTGGTCGCATACACATATTTAGCAGATGTTATTGCAGGAGTAGCGAAATGCTTGTGTTCCTAGCTCCAACAGTGCAGCGGTAATTAACAATACACAACAATACACATGTATATAGATGTATATGATGGGATGTATAGACACTATGGACAGTATATGGATAGAATATGTAGTATATCTGTAGAATACGTAGCATATGTACAGCAATAGTTAAATAGGATAGGCCTTGACTAGAATACAGTATATACATATGAAGTGGGTAAAACAGTATGCAAAACGTATTAAAGTGACCAGTGTTCCATGTCTATGTACAGTGGGGAAAAAAAGTATTTAGTCAGCCACCAATTGTGCAAGTTCTCTCACTTAAAAAGATGAGAGAGGCCTGTAATTTTCATCATAGGTACACTTCAACTATGACAGACAAAATGAGGAAAAAAAATCCAGAAAATCACATTGTAGGATTTTTAATGAATTTATTTGCAAATTATGGTGGAAAATAAGTATTTGGTCACATACAAACAAGCAAGGTGCAGGTTTGAGTAATCAGCCTGACAGGATGCTCTCATTGGTGCATCTGTAGACATTTGTGAGGGGGTATGTCAGAGAGTGGCTTTGGGTCTTATTCTATTTCTCAAAGCACAGACATCTGTGACAATTCAGGCAACTAAAAGGTGAACATCTTGTGAATAAATGGTGTAAGTGCTGTAAGGCTTTGGACGGAGCTAAGCTGCTGAGACGACAGAGGTAGACACGGATGGAGGTGGAGATGGAGAGACAGAGCCTGCCGAGATGAAGAGGAAGACAGGGTGGAGAATGAATCAAGGGACCCTGGAGGAACAGATGACTTCGCCAGAGAAAGAGAGGGGAGATGGAGGTTAAGGGAGAAAAGAGGGGATAGATTGAGGTTAGGAAGAAAAGATGGGATAGATTGAGGTTAGGAAGCCTGTGCTGTGCAGGAGACTGTGTCTGACTAAACCGATAGGCTCTTTGAAAGATGTTCTTTCCAGCACTACTATACAAGCAATCTGTGAATTCAATGACTCATAGGGTGTCATCTGCAGTCATCATCCAGAGGTGAAAGAAAAGGCTAGAAAGTTCATGTGAAATGATTTTAGGACAATGTGACTTTGCCTAACTCTACAGGTATGTATTCATAAAGCGCCCCAGAGTAGGAGTTCTAACTAGGATCAGGTCCCTGTGTCCATGTAATCATATTCATCATTATTTAAAAGACAAAACTGATCCTAGATCAGAACTCCTACTGTGATGTGCTATATGAATTCTGGCCCAGTGCCAATACCAGTCATCTCAGCCATTCTAGGTTCAGATAGTTGTTCTACACACTTCTCCTGTCCCTCCCCCTTCTCTCCAGTCCCCTACCATTATCCTATCCCTCCCCCTTCTC
>QNTS01001188.1:14225-70386 GCA_003317085.1 Hucho hucho
TGACCAAATACTTATTTTCCACCATAATTTGCAAATAAATTCATTAAAAATCCTACAATGTGATTTTCTGGATTTTTTCCCCTCATTTTGTCTGTCATAGTTGAAGTGTACCTATGATGAAAATTACAGGCCTCTCTCATCTTTTTAAGTGAGAGAACTTGCACAATTGGTGGCTGACTAAATACTTTTTTTCCCCACTGTATGTGTTGAGAGGCTTGGTGACATTGTTGGTTAGAGATAATGAGTGAAGAGTGATAGTTGAGCATTTTTTGGATATTATTCAATTCAAATAAATGTTTTCAAATGACAGGAGATGGAGGAGGTATATTATATTTTTCTTCGTTTTAGAATTTTTGTGTTTAGTTCAATTTATTCACATTTGCTTTGCTAACTTCAGTAGCTAGCTAGCTACCAGCACCAGTGTGCAGTTTTCTCCACCAGAATGGTAGAATGGCCAACGCTGCCGAAAATGTTGTGGACTTTTTGTTGAAGAACCCCTTTCATTCTCTGGGGTACATGGAAAAGGTGTGAATTAAAAGTAAGGGGCGACCTCTGCCTGAGAACAGTTTCATGAAGACGGATGAAAAGGTGAGGGCGTTCAATACTAACTTGAATCAAAAGTGTAGCTGATTAACAGGGAGCCTTTCATCAGGCTGCCTGTATTGCTGGCCTTGCCTGCTTTTTGGAAAGTCTGAGCCTTGGTCGAAAGGTGGGTGCAGTGACCTGAAGAACATCGAACGTTCAGCTAAACAGAAAAACTAAATCAGGGCATACAAGAATTTGCTTTTAGGAGGACACGACGGGAGAGAAAGTTCCGTTAACAAGGGCAACTGCAAGGAACTTGCAGAGGTAATTGCACTTTATGATGCTTTACTTGCTGAACATATGGAACTTTCCACTGTCTTTTCTGTGATGTTGAAAACAATTCCAAATGATTTGATAGCTTCCATCGCCTCATCCATTAGAGAGGTTGACTCAGCGCATTTTCCCGCGTGCGCTCAGGTAGGCTTTCCACTTTCTTCCGGTATTTATTTAGCAAAGATGATAATACATAATCACTCCTGACAGACACAAGCAAAAACTCATGACATCAATGTTGCAGCAGCATAGGCCACACTTAAACATTAGGAATCTGACATGCTGTAATGGATGAAAACGAGACGATTTTTCAGTCAACTGTTAAAATTTGCCCCACAGCTCTGGAACCTGCACCAGTCTGCTGGCAGTTGTCAGTTATCGTCAGGAATGTGGATGATCAGGAACGTTTCTTGGGCTACTTTATTGTGTCAAGTGGGCGAGATGCGCAGTCAGTGTTTGACTTTATGCATTTTGATATGTCTGAGTTTAAGCTATGCTACATAGAGAAACTCATTGCCCAAACCTACAATGGCGCAGCTGTAATGGAATGTACAGTGCTGATTTTGTAAGTTTGCCCACTGACAAAGAAATTATCAGTCTATAATTTTAATGGTAGGTTTATCTGAACAGTGAGAGACAGAATAACAACAAAAAAATCCAGAAAAATGCATGTGAAAAATGTTATAAATTGATTTGCATTTTAATGAGGGAAATAAGTATTTGACCCCCTCTCAATCAGAAAGATTTCTGGCTCCCAGGTGTCTTTTATACAGGTAATGAGTTGAGATTAGGAGCACACTCTTAAAGGGAGTGCTCCTAATCTCAGCTTGTTACCTGTATAAAAGACACCTGTCCACAGAAGCAATCAATCAATCAGATTCCAAACTCTCCACCATGGCCAAGACAAAGATCTCTCCAAGGATGTCAGGGACAAGATTGTAGACCTACACAAGGCTGGAATGGGCTACAAGACCATCGNAATGGAGCTCTTTGGCATCAACTCAACTCGCTGTGTTTGGAGGAGGAGGAATGCTGCCTATAACCCCAAGAAAACCATCCCCACCGTCAAACTTGGAGGTGGAAACATTATGCTTTGGGGGTGTTTTTCTGCTAAGGGGACTGGACAACTTCACCGCATCAAAGGGACGATGGACGGGGCCATGTACTGTCAAATCTTGGGTGAGAACCTCAGCCAGGGCATTGAAAATGGGTCGTGGATGGGTATTCCAGCATGACAATGACCCAAAACACACGGCCAAGGTAACAAAGGAGTGGCTCAAGAAGAAACACATTAAGGTCCTGGAGTGGCTTAGCCAGTCTCCAGACCTTAATCCCACAGAAAATCTGTGGAGGGAGCTGAAGGTTCGAGTTGCCAAACGTCAGCCTCGAAACCTTAATGACTTGGAGAAGATCTGCAAAGAGGAGTGGGACAAAATCCCTCCTGAGATGTGTGCTAACCTGGTGGCCAACTGCAAGAAACATCTGACCTCTGTGATTGCCAACAAGGATTTTGCCTCCAAGTACTGAGTCATGTTTTGCAGAGGGGTCAAATACTTATTTCCCTCATTAAAATGCAATTCCATTTATAACATTTTTCACATGCGTTTTTCTGGATTTTGCTTTTGTTATTCTGTCTCTCACTGTTCAAATAAACCTACCATTAAAGTTATAGACTGATCATTTCTTTGTCTGTGGGCAAACGTACAAAATCAGCAGGGGATCAAATACTTTTTTCCCTCACTGTATCTGCAATTTGTATTTACAGCTAAGTCCCCTCCTGTTCCATGATTAAGAGGTGATGACTACTTTATCCTGACATGAACTGAAGCCACGTCTCATGTGCCCGATCTTCCACCAACACATTGAATGTTTCCCCTCCAAGCACTGTGAGTAACCCTTCTCTCATTACTGTACGTAGAGTCAATCACTTACACAATCACATTATTACACATCAATGATTTTACTCCTTGCTTGGTCTAACTCATTCCTACCTCTTTTGTCTAACTGTGTAGTGTGTTGTCTTACAGTTTTTTGTCTTCCCAGTCAATATGCTCACCACTGTATTGCGGTATAGATATTGCTAGCTTTTGTACATACAGTATGTATAAAATTGTGTTATATATCATATTTTTTACAAGTGACTGAATGATTCCAGCTGCATCAGAAACCAATAAAGTGTTGACTTCAACTTCTTCCTCAATTCATTGTGATATTTTTGACATGTATTTGGATCAACTTGATTCAATCTTACTGCTAAAACAAACGATGCAGGGAGTTCTTTTATCATTTAACATTAGAACCCCTTGGCTTTTCAGAATATAAGTTCCCGCTAGAGAACATTGCCGGTTATCCCTTTATCAACATGCAAGGAGCGCAAACATGCATGATAAATAAATGCTTGATAAATAGTGCATAAACTATTGTAAATTATTAATTGCATGAAAAAATATTCATGGGAATATCAATAAAAAAAAAATAACAACATAATAACATTTATTTGTTTAGATAGTCAAGGATATGTTTTGTATAATTCTGCCAAATTATAACAATGAAAACATTACAGTGTGATCCATTTGATCAACTTTATTTGTTGTAGTAATTAATAAAGTCCAGTTACAGCTTCTTTTGACAAAGTAGAAATGAAAAAGAATCTCTGAATTTTAGACAGCAGGCTCAATCAACCAATGATGTCATTGGTTGAACTCTCCCGACACGAAAATTCGAAAATACAGCTATAGTGCATAATTATGTCTGAAACATCCTCTCATCACTCATAATGATGTTGGGAGACAGGAAAAACACACCAAATATGGTCTAGGGGTGAAGATTCACATTCATTTGACGGTATACATGATGTAATTTTGATAACAGCCTTTGAGTGACATGAAAGTGGACTTTTAAAGGTACTATACTTTAACTTTTAGTATGAAGAATATGGAAATCAATCAGAAGATGAATATCATTGTGGTGTATAAAGATGGACAGATGGATATCACCATCATCATCATCACAACCACTATCATCATCATCAGCGTCATCACCGTCATCATCTTCACCATCATCATCATCTTCATCATCATCACCATGATCATCATCATCATTATCACCATCATCACAACCCATCATCTTGCTGCCAGTAAGAAAGGCCAGCTGAGGGCGGCAGGTAGTCTAGCGGTTAGGAGCCATGGGCCAGTAACCGAAAGGTTGATCTTTCGAATTTCTGAGCTGACTAGGTGAAAAATCTGTCTGGCCCCTAAATTATCCTGTAAATCGCTCTGGATAAGCACGTCTGCTTAAATGTAAATTATGACCACAACCCATCGTCTTACTGCCCCTAAGAAAGACCATCTGAGGGCTTCAATGGAGTTTTAGTAGCCAAAGGAGCCTTCCTCCTCCTGAAATCCACAACCTGCTGTTTCATCTTCTTAACATTGAGTTGCTTATTATTCCACCACAAGTGAATGTTATCCACGAAGTGCCTGGGATCATGGTCGTCACCCTCAGTTATACACCCTACAATAGAGGAGTTATCTTATTTTAGCTAAATGTACTCAACTGTTATTTTGCTATGTAGATTTGCACAACACCTTGAGGTGCTGTCAACTTTAATTTCCCCTACATGACCTTTCTACGCCCCAGGTGACCTTTGTACTGTTAATGTGGGAGCAGACATTCTGTTAGCTTAACCCCCTTCTGTCAGAACATCTTCAGAGGCTATCACTAAATGTGGCTTTTATATTACCAGCCTAATGCTGGAGGGGAAAGTGCCAGAACGTTCTCTGTGAAGGGTGTAATTAATGCCTTTGACAGCATATTTAATCTGGAGCACTTAAAGTGAAGGATAATTCTCAGAGGGTTACACGGAGACAGGATCCATGGTGGTTTTGACATCACCGGAGCGATCATAACATCGGCGGTCCCCAATGATTCTTCTTCTTTAAAACCTGTGCTTTCTTCTGCTGCAGATCCACCACTTAACCTATGTCACCTTGTTCAAAAAATGAAAGAACGATAGACACAACTCTAAAAATATTATCCATTTCACTCTGGTTAATGCAGATAAAATGATAAACAAAAGAGCCACAATGATGGGTCATTCGATTAGTCCAGTGGAGTCCGGCACAAATTAACATACATTTGAAGTCGGATATTTAAATACACCTTAGCCAAACACATTTACACTCAGTGTTTCACAATTCCTGACATTTAATACTTGTAAAAATTCCCTGTCTTAGGTCAGTTAGGATCACCTCTTTATTTTAAGAAGGTGAAATGTCAGAATAATAGTAGAGAGAATTATTTTTTTTCGCACCAAAGTACGTTCATCTCTAGGAGACAGAACGCGTCTCATTCCTGAGCGGTATGACGGCTGCGTGGTCCCATGTTGTTTATACTTGCATACTATTGTTTGTACAGATGAACGTAGTACCTTCAGGCGTTTGGAAATTGCTCCCAAGTATGAACCAGACTTGCGGAGGTCTACAATTTTTTTTCTGAAGTCTTGGCTGATTTCTTTAACTTTTTCCATGATGTCAAGCAAAGAGGCACTGAGTTTGAAGGTAGGCCTTGAAATACATCCACAGGTACACCTCCAATTGACTCAAATGATGTCAATTAGCCTATCAGAAGCTTCTAAAGCCACAACATCATTTTCTGGAATTTTCCAAGCTGTTTAAAAGCACAGTCAATTTAGTGAATGTAAACTTCTGACCCACTGGAATTGTGATACAGTGAATTATAAGTGAAATAATCTGTCTGTAAACAATTGTTGGAAAAATTACTTGTGTCATGCACAAAGTAGATGTCCTAACCGACTTGCCAAAACTATAGTTTGTTAACAAGACATTTGTGAGGTGGTTGAAAACGAGTTTAATTGACTCCATCCTAAGTGTATGTAAACTTCCGACTTCAACTGTATTTGTTCACCAGACAGATGTCAGGATTTGTCCATGGAGGTGAGTAGCATAGAGAATGGTGTTGAACCTCAGGAGCTGTCCATGGAGGTGAGTAGCATAGAGAATGGTGTTGAACCTCAGGAGCTGCCCATGGAGGTGAGTAGCATAGAGAATGGTGTTGAACCTCAGGAGCTGTCCAACAGTAGAGTATAGTCTTTCGAAAAAGCAGACTGTACAGCTGGGGCACTTTGAATACTCATTGCATACTCCTGTCTTCTCTTGCTTCAAAGTGATGAGGAACCCTTGCTTTCACCTATCCAAACATGTTCGTCTCATTTGTGTTAGGCCAGTGATTACTTCCAACAGAAAAACACGATTCAAAAGGTCAAACCTCAGATCCCACTTGGATCACGATCCAGGATTACTTCTAGGGAGGACCGATGGATGCATGTCAAAATTATTCAAACAATGCCCCAGTCAATGTCATAGCATTTAACTCAATTGAATAGCGTTTAACACATACTGTGAGTTTCCACACAATTTAATGCATCTCTAAGTGTTTTATGATGTAGGGTCCTTTTTATAAATGGTGTATCCTTGGGTTATATTTTTGTTGAAAAGAAAAAAACATTCATTTTTAAAATGATATTAGCAAGGCTATTTGAAATATGAGGTTAAAGGGTGAGTTGGCTAAGCACACATACAACATATGCTTCTGGTTAAAAGCACAGAAAGCGCTTGTAACTTTTGAGTCCATTTGGATATTAGTTGACCGTGGATTAATATTAGCAAAGAAAATATTTCACATCTGAATAATCCTTTAAATGATGTATCATGCTTTCCCACATTTGTTATCCCTTCACAAGATTGGCTAAATATTAAAACAAAAGTGTTCAACTTGGTTATACAAATCTCTCCGGTCATGGCACATTTGTGCTAGCCGTTCAAATAGGGGCCGAGCTGAACTTACATCTAAGGCGGCAATAATTTTCAGCCCATGCAAGGGTTTACATTATGGCATTACCTCCAACGCTAATGAGGTATTCCTACCTTTCGTAATTCAAAAGCAATTCACGAAACAGTGTTTCATCAAAACAATGAAGGTATTTGTACCAGCACTGTAAAACCCAGACATGAACTCAAAATGTAGTTTACAGCCTTAATCTTGATCTAAAAGTAAGATGATCTGATACAGAGATAAACCACTTCTTCAGTGGTGCCCAACTCAGTCTGGGAAATATCAGTATCCAGTCTACATCATATTAGTAAGGCAGGGATAAAAAGGATTAGGGTTAGGGTTAGGGTTAGGGTTAGGATGGGTGAGGTAAGGTAAGGGTTAGTGTTAACTTTGGTTAGGTGGAACCGCCATCTGAAACCATTGGAAATCTTTTAGGCTATGCATTGTCTATTGGAAACGCATCGTTACATTGTTGTTGCCCATTTATTTGTGTATGTTTTTTGGCCCACCTAACTGTCACCTGCTCAGACATTTGAATCTAATACAAAATATATAACCATTAATCATTAAAACAGGATGCCAACTAAATAATATAATTAGAAAACAATAGATTAATGGTACATGTTAGGAGCCATAAATTCCAGTTTGGTATGCAAATGTAAGAAGTTTCAGTGTGTCAGCATCAGGTAAGGTCTTGCTGGTTGGTATTGATTTCCTTTATCTACACCACTCCCTAGAACGCATTCTTCCCAAGAGAGAGATAAACATGGTCTCTCAACGCTTGTGAAGTCTATTCCATATTTATGAGGGCAGGGCCAAGTTCTGTGAGGTGAACCTGTACTTTTGAGAGATGGGCACTGAAACACTGTTGCTGTCATGGAAATGAACCCTGTACTTTGATGGGAACACCGCAGTCCTACAGTTTCAGCATGGAGCTGGACAACATTTTGCAATGTCCTATATGTCCATTTTACTCGCAATGTCCTATCAGTTCTCATGTCAAATTTGTTTAATGAAAGGCAATACTATAGAAATATGTGGTCATCAATATGATTTTCAGAACAATAAAACAATGCAGGAGGGGTACAGAGAAGTTTTATAGTTGAGGTACTACTGTAGGTAAACAGTGCAATAATTGAACATTTAAATGGCAAGCCGGAGGGGACTTACATCCAAGAATGTATTATTTTCTGAATGTCCTACTCTC
Organism: Hucho hucho; assembly: GCA_003317085.1. Lineage (NCBI taxonomy): Eukaryota > Metazoa > Chordata > Actinopteri > Salmoniformes > Salmonidae > Hucho > Hucho hucho. The sequence continues at coordinate 22,144 of QNTS01001188.1, forward strand.
TGGTATTGAATACAGAATAATTTCCCTGTAATAACTCATTTTGACATTCAAGTGGATGCGATCTTCTCTGTACGCCCCTTATTTTCAAACTCAGTTTCCCGCAACATGCACTTCTTTTTTGATAGAACATTTAGAATTCATGTAGTATCATTGGATGCACGTCCACTTCAGCAATAATGTCATACAGTTATTTTTTCAAAAAGTTCACAGTTTTGTGTAACATGTAGGTGTCCAAAAAAATTGTGAGCTAAAGCCTTGTTCACACTGCCAGTTTGACGAGACTCAAATATATCTATTTTTTTAGCATATGCAGTCTGAACAGCCAAAAAGAACATGGAATCGGATATTTCTTGCCACATTTCAAACCACCTTCGTGATGTGCTTGCCCTCAAGTGGTTTGTAGATGGTTATTTAGCATTTTGTTTTGCATGCTAGCTACTCTGTTGACAGTTTGACAACAACGTGGTAGATAACTACTTTGTTTATTGTTTATAAACATATGAGAGAATGTGCTAAAAAGCTAAACAGCTAGCTAGTTAACTGCTGTGGCTAGCCCAAAAAATACTAGTTTTGGATAGCATAACGAGTGTAATCGTTCTTACACTATGATTTTGAAAACTCTAAGCAACTGGGAAACATCCATGGCATGGCATTGTTGTCACCTTAGCTTGTTACATACCTTCTGAGTGATAGGAAGCAGGAGCAGCACCACCAATCAGCCTTCACCACTGGGCACACATCGTAGTTACTATGACAACTAGCGTAGCCATGTCAGCAAATGACTGCTGTCTGAACACACAGACATTCTTAATTCCCTTACAAAACTATAAGAGTTTACCAATACAGGATCTTAATTTTAGCCAGTTTTTTACAGCAGTAAAATAATCCTGCAGCAACAGGAAATGTGAATTATTATGTGGATTATAAGGTTGACAATCAAGTCTGAAATTTCAAAGTGGCAATTACAAAGTTGCTACCTCAAATACAGTACACTACAAGTTAAACATTTCCTGCATCAGGGTGATCAGATTAAGATCCTACATCGTGGTGGAAGTCTTTTTTTGTTATCAACTGTTCATTAGTTTTGTCTAAATTGAAGCAGACATGAAGCAACACTTTCCCCAAATGAGAACAGTGTTTAACATTGTAAGACAGTAACAACAAGGGGAGCCACATGTAATACTATCTACAAATAAACAACATGTTAATATAATATTATAACTAGCTAGTAATTAACAAAATAATTTGCCTTACTGTACAGGTATGAGAGCAACTTAATGTAAAGTGAAACCATATTTTATAATCCTGTACAGTTGAATGTTATTGAGCTGGTTTTAATTAGTGCAGTTCACTCTCTATGAAACCTCGATCTCATACACTCTGTGAGATTATATCAAATCCAAACAAGCTCCTCTCTCTCTCAATAATCATGTTAGAGCCAAGCCTCTGCAAGTAGGTCCTTCAGAACAAGCAATACGAGATTGCAGAGTAGCTGATTAAGGCCAGACAACGAACATGCATTGCATATCTTCACAAATTGTTTTTTGAGACTACTGACTACCGCTGCGCCACTTGGGGCTCCCAAATGGCTCACCGGTCTAAGGCACTGCATCTCAGTGCTAGAGGTGTCACTACAGACCCTGGTTTGATTCCAGACTGTATCACAACCGGCCGTGATTGGGAGTCCCATAGAGCGGCGCACAATTGGCCCAGCGTCATCCGGGTTTTGGGTTTGGCCGGAGTAGGCCATCATTGTAAGTAAGAATTTGTTCTTAACTGACTTGCCTGGTTAAAATAAATAAAAAATGTGATGCCAAAAACATATAATTTTTTTTTACCATAATTTTTATTTTTTTTGTCATTGTTTAATGTAAAACACTTTAGAAAGAGCTATCTGGAAAGCTGCTATCTGCAGTGAAAGAGCTATCTGGAAAGCTGCTATCTGCAGTGAGAGAGGTATCTGGAAAGCTAATATCTGCAGTGAAAGAGCTATCTGGAAAGCTGCTATGTGCAGTGACAGAGCTATCTGTAAAGCTGCTATCTGCAGTGACAGAGCTATCTGAAAAGCTGCTATCTGCAGTGAAAGAGCTATCTGGAAAGCTGCTATCTGCAGTGAGAGAGCAATCTGAAAAGCTCCTATCTGCAGTGAATAGAATCCTGACCTTACTAGTTGAACAAAAATACAGAATAGAAATGTTCCTTTTAGTCTGTAGGATCTCAGGTAGGCTTTTATTGACATTGTTTAAAGGACGGCATTTATTACTCAGTGAGAAACTTTTTACAACAATAAGATTCAATTAACAGTGAGGTGATCAAATGCTTATAAAAACGAGCGTTGTTGAACTGCTTCATCATTCCCTGTCCCTAAAGAGGACAACTAATTTCCTATGCACATTAAACGCTGCTCGCTTAATGAACAGTTGCTACTGTAAACTGACTGAGAAGGTACAGCCACGCACACAGATAACAAGCATTCTGTATCACTTGATGTGAGAGGACTTGGTGAAGGCTGATTGCATGCCTGCAATGAATGACCACTCAGTCAGCCATGTTGGGGCATTCAGTCAGCCATGTTGGGGAACAACAAGCCTTCAGCCCACTGTGCTGGACAGTTTAGCTTCCACCAAGTCCATAATATGTCATTGGGGATAAGGACGGCAAAACTCCCCACTTTGTTTTTTTACTGGGTCATTCCGCTGGGGACACACACGGTTGGACCTCTGCCAGGAGCCATTAAAGAAGCGCTCCACATTCTGGCACATCACTTGGACACGGAGGATTTTGTGTTTGTTTTGGTCTCTATCTTTCCCTCCTTGGGTAATGTCCACTTGCATGCTCTGTGACACTCAGGGATATGGTAAGTTTATCCGAGGAGACCATCCGACTCTCCAGAAATGCAGAAAATTGCCCCCGTTGGTCCCTTAAGCGAGGCTGGGAAATTAGATTGCCATGGTGATACACCTCTATCGCTGCCACTGTGGTTCCCACTTAGCTGCTCGCCAAGCCAGAGCAAGTATCGACCAATCCCCAGTAGACAGAAAACTTACCTCAGCAGCCTCCTGATAACCAAATAAAATCACATCAGAACTCAGGGCATGGAGGAGGATAGGGACCGTAGCCTCACCTGTAGAATGAATCAACATCTATGATTTGATAAAAAAAAAGTGGTTTCTAACGAAGCTTAGCAGCCTCAATTTGTTCCATGTTTAGGAAGTGGTTCTACTGCCGAAGGAATAATTCCTTCAGGGAAGTATAATACACAGTAGAAATATATTTAAGTGCACCGCTCATCAGAAGGTTCACGTTTTTTGTCGTGAATCTTGTTCTGGACACAGCTCTGCAGAGTGGTCACTAGTTAGCACAGCCACAAAGTCATAAAATCAGATTTTAAACCTTAACCTTAACTACACTGCTAACCCTAACATCTAAACTTAACATTAAATGAAGGCCAAAAAGCACATTTTTGTTCAAATGAATTCTTACAGTATAGCCAATTTTGACTTTGCAACTGGCCAATTTAAGGGGAAATCGCTCAGTGCTGTCTCCAGGACAAAACTCATGACAATAAAAGTCAGCCTGGCACCACAGGTATTGTCATCTCATCACATGCAATGGATTCCTGCTGGCTATAGTGAGGCTATTGCTGAAGGCCAATTTTGTCCACAAACCAACGTGGCTGGCTTTCCAAAGCCTTGACAAGCACTCACAATGTTGTCACTCTGCAGTTAGAGATTAACGTGACCCATACATTTCAGGCAAAGCTGGTCCAATTAACAGCGTTCTCCTGCCACTCCTGAGGTTATTGAGTATGCTGTATTCTACTGTACTCAGCGGAAAGGGTTCTACATGGAACCCAAAAGAGTTCTAACAGGAACCAAAATAATTCTACCTGGAACCAAAAATGAATCGTCAAAGGGTTATCCAATGGGGAGAGCTGAAGAACCCTTTTAGATTCTAGATAGCACATTTTGTTCCTGAGTGTAGGGGGAATCACACAATTCAGATTTGAATGCTGTATTACTATTGGCTACATGGCTCCACACAATTCATCTGGATATGCTGAGGAATTTTCTATGGAGAGATGCGAGATGCACAACTGTAGAGATACCAACCACTGGTGCCAGTTCCCATAATCCTCTTCAAAGTCTCCTATGGTGTCATCGGTATTGTAATGCGGTGCAATATGCCGATACCCCGCTGGTTAACCAGCTTGACACTTTTAATGAATGCTTATCTATTACAAATGTGTCAGACAATGTTTTCGTGTTCATAGAAGCTGTTAAGGCTAAAGTGGATGGACAAATCTCTGTTGGCTATCCATTGAATGTGTGTTATGTGTAGCCTTCCTAAGGAACTCTTGAGAGGTATATATGAGGTCCTTTTACATTAAATGGAAGCAGATCTGTTCTGCTTTCTCAAGAGAACCAAGGATTCTCAGACCTCTGAATAAAACAGAGGAGAAAACAATAACGGCGCTTATTATAGCTGGCAGTTCGACCTAATCTGAAAAATCAACCTTCCTTATCTCTGGGGCGTGATGTTTATCTCCCAGCACAATATCCCTCACGCCCTCTGAGGGGCTGGCAATCAATCCTGAAAGCACTCATATTTTCTCCAGTGTGTCTTCCTGGGTAAAGGAAAATCCATACCTAAACTAAGTAATGAAATCCATTGGCTATCATGTCTGTGGCACTGCCAGCTGAGCCGTGAATGTGCTGGTGAATTCCGACAGCATCAGTTCTGTCCCAGAAAACAATTTAGCCTCTCATGAGCCGTAAATCACTGTTAAAGACACAGTCTTATGAGATATTGCAGTGACGCATCATTATTCCTATGACTTTTTCCTGATTTGATTCTGAGCTAATTCATTTAAGATACAGTGTGTTTGACTAAGGGTTACAGTTCACCACATAGGGATATGCTAAGAAGAGGAGGCTTGGAGGCTTGAGTGAATAAATGTCCCCTTTTTTACTTATCTATACTCCTGGTGTGGCCTTTTTTAGAACTGCCACCCATCTAGTCCCTCCACCCTACAGAGGGGTTTACCACATTTTGTGTTCAGCTGTGTGAAATTATGGAGAGCAATTTCACAGAAAAGCCTGTTTACACATATTATGGTCATAATGGTCTGATTCACGCTGAATACAGATTTCGGCACAGGAAATGGGAAATACGAGAGGTGAGAGGTCAGAGCAGATGCAATAACTGGTCTGAAGAGTCTGGATGCATCACAGCTGTTAAATACATATTACTTGGATCAATAATTAAAAATTAGCTCATGGAAGTACTATTGATTCCCTTCACCTAAGCTTGTCTTTTTACAACTCTTTCTAATTCCAGTTTTCCCCCCAGGCATAGAGAGGTGTGAAATTGTGAACCAATTTGTGAAAAACCTGACCTACAGTATTTTAATGCAATTTCCAATTCCACCATCTGGAGGTGATTTGGTGTTTCCTGCTTGGATGTCATCTGCTGCTGTTAACATGCCCAGGCATCTCTCTCACACTGGGGAAAGACTACACACGGTTCACACACAGCTGGACTTGATTGTATTCATCTGCATTCCAATCAAATCAAAGTGTTTTTGTCACGTGCGCCGAATACAACAGGTGTAGACCTTACAGTGAAATGTTTACTTACAGGCTCTAACCAACAGTGCAATTTTTAAGTAAAAATAATAATAAACAAAATAAAAAGTGTTGAGTGAGAGGTGAAGGCTATATTCACCATGATGTTCTGCCGAGTTCCAATACGTCAAAAACTGACCGAAACAGCTTTTGGTATGCTGTTTGGACTAAAGGTCACCTTGAACAATTGTTCGTACACATCAAAGCATTTTGTTCAGGTTCTGTATTTAATACGACGCTTGCTTTGATAAATTTCAAAGTGTTAACATGACCTTTTGCGAACGTCTGTAACCATGTACACATTTATTGGCTTTCTTTCCTCTCTAAAAGGGAATGGTTGAATAAGGTCAACTGAAGGGGAGGAACTACTCTATTGCATATGTTCCTATTATATAATCACTGACCCTTTATGTTGCAATTGAAAAATCACTGACCCTTTATGTTCTTATTTTATCATCACTGACCCTTTACGTTCCTCTTATTAAATAACTGACTATTTATATTCCCATAATATATTAACTGACCCTTTATGTTTGTATTATACAATCACTGACCGTTTATGTTCCAACTATATAATAACTGTACCTTTATGTTCCTAATGTATAATCACTGACACTGTGTGTTCCTATTATATAATCACTAACCCTTTAAACTCCTATTTTATAATCACTGACCCTGTTACGAATTCCTTTTGCCCCGTAGTCTAGGGGGGATGGAAACGAGACCCGTAACATATCTCATGCAAATCACCCCAGTGAAAAAGTAACAGTGAGAACAAAAGAAAACACAGACAATCTAAATATACCGCCAAACACTAATGGTTTATTTCTAAACACACGGTAATGGGGTGTGGGGAAAAGGGGCTGAGCTGGACCCAAGGAAAGAACTAATAAATATCCAAAAACCCCTAAGCTAATCTACCTGCTTAAAGAACACCTAGCTAACTAACCAATAAAATACAGTGGGTGGTCCGCCCAGTTCTAACTAGGGTATTTAGACAATGGTTTCCTACGGGTTATGTATGCCCAAGGGCGACTTGGCTGGTTACCCCCTTTTCCACCAACAAACAAACAGCAATACAACACATCAGTACATACTCACAGGATAATAGTCAAATGTGAGATGTAGGCACAAAACGAGAGAGAGAGAGAGAGAGAGAGAGAGAGAGAGAGAGAGAGAGAGAGAGAGACACAACTGACCAAGGGAAAGGGTATGTGATTGGGTAAGGGAAACAGGAGGAGGTGTGTCTTCAGATTGGCGACTGATGAGACTGATGACTGCCACCTGTGACTAGGGCAGAAGGAGAGAAAACAAATACACACAGGATACCTGTATCCGTAACAGAACCTTTATGTTCCTATTATATAATCACTGACCCTTTATGTTCCTATTATATAATCACTGACCCTTTGTATTCCAATTTTGCACTCACTGACCCTTTATGTTTCTATTTTATAATCACTAACCCTTTATAGTCCTATTTTATAATCACTGATCCTTTATGTTCCTATTATATAATCATTGATACTTTATGATACTTATTTTATCATCACTGACCCTTTGCGTTCCTCTTATTAAATCACTGACCATTTATAATCCCATTATATAATCAATGACCCTTTATGTTCGTATTATATAATCACTGACCGTATATGTTCCAACTATATAATAACAGGCCCCATATATTCCTATTTTATATTCACTTACCGTTTATGTTCCTATTATATAATACCTGTACCTTTATGTTCCAATTGTATGATCCTTGACCCTGTGTGTTCCAATTATATAATCACTAACCCTTTATACTCCTATTTTATAATCACTGACCCTTTGTATTCCTATTCTATAATGACTGACCCTTTATGTTCCTTTTATACAATCACTGGCCCTATATATTCCTATTTTATAATCACTGACCCTTGATGTTCCTTTTATATAGTAATTTACCCTTTATGTTCCTATTAAATAAGCACTGACCCTTTATGTTCCTATTTTATCATCACTGACCCTTTATGTTCCTATTATATAATCACTGACCCTTTATGATCCAGATATATAATCACTGACCCTTTATGAATCCTATTATACAAAATCTGACCCTTTGTGTTCCTATTATATAATCACTAACCCTTTAACCTAATATTATATAATCAATGACCCATTATGTTCCTATTTTATAATTACTGACCCTTTATGTTCATTTTTTTATCATCACTGACCCTTTATGTTCCTATTATATATTCACTGAGCGTTTATGTTCCTATTATTTAATCACTAACCTTTTAGAGTACTATTTTATAATCGCTGACCCTTTATGTTCCTTTTATATAATCACTGACCGTTTATGTTCCAATTATATTATAACTGGCCCTTTATATTCCTATTTTATAATCACTTACCATTTATGTTCCTGTTATATAATAACTGTACCTTTATGTTCCTATTGGATAATCACTGACCCTGTGTGTTCCTATTATATAATCACTTACACTTTATACTCCTATTTTATAATCACTGACCCTTAACATTCATATTATATAATTACTGACCCTATGTGTTCCTATTATATTGTCACTGATCCTTTATGTTCCTTTTTAATCATCACTGACCCTTTGTGTTCCTATTATATAATCACTGATCCTTTATGTTCCTTTTTAATCATCACTGACCCGTTATGTTCCTATTATATAATAACTGACCCTTTGTGTTTCTATTATTTAATCACTAACCCTTTAACCTAATATTATATAATCACTGACCCATTGTGTTCCTATTTTATAATCCCTGACCCTTTATATTCCTGTTACATAATCACGGACCTGTTATGTTCTTATTACATAATCGCTGATCCTTTATGTTCCTTTTTTATCTTCACTGACCCTTTATGTTCCTATTAAATAATCACTGACCCTTTATGTTGCAATTATATAATCACTGACCCTTTATGTTCTCATTATATAATCACTGACCCTTAATGTTCGTATTATATAATCACTGACCGTTTATGTTCCAACTATATAATAACTGGCCCTAGATATTCCTATTTTATATTCACTTACCATGTATCTTCCTATTATGTAATAACTGTACCTTTATGTTCCTATTATGTAATAACTGTACCTTTATGTTCCTATTATGTAATAACTGTACCTTTATGTTCCTATTATGTAATAACTGTACCTTTATGTTTCTATTTTATCATCACTGACCCACCCTTTTGGATCCTATTATATAATCACTGACCCTTAATATTTATATTTTATCATCACTGACACTTTATGTTCATTTTATATAATCACTGACCCACCCTTTACGCTCCTATTATATAATCACTGACCCTTTATATTTATATTTTATCATCACTGACCCTTTATGTTCATTTTATATAATCACTGACCCACCCTTTACGCTTTTATTATATAATCACTGACCCTTAATATTTATATTTTATCATCACTGACCCGTTATGTTCATTTTATATAATCACTGACCATTTATACTCTTATTATATAATCACTAACCCTTTACACTCCTATTTTATCATCACTGACCCTTTGTGTTCCTATTATATAATCACTGATCTGTTATGTTCCTATTATATAATCACTGACCCTTTATGTTCCTATTTTATCATCAATTACCCTTATTTGTTCCTATTATATCATCACTGACCCTTTATACTCATATTATATAATATCTGACCCTTTATGTTCCAATTACAAAATCCCTGACTGTTTATGTTCCTATTTGATACTTACTGACCCTTTGTCTTCCTATTATATTATCATGAACCCTTTATGTTCCTATTATATAATTACTGACCCTTTATGATCCTATTACATAATCACTGACCCTTTATGTTCCTATTATACAATCACTGACCCTTTATGTCCTGTTATATAATCACTGACCCGTTATGTTCCTATTATATAATCACCTACCCTTTATGTTCCTATTTTATCATCACTGACCCGTTATGTTCCTATTATATAATCACAGAACCTTTACGTTCCTATTACATAATCACTGACCCTTTACGTTCCTATTACATAATCACTGACCCTTTATACTCCTATTTTATAATCACTGACCCTTTGTGTTCCTATTATATTATCACTGACCTGTTATGTCCTATTATATAATCACCGACCCTTTACGTTCCCAATTTATCATCACTTACCCTTTAGGTTCCTATTATATAATCACTGACCCTTTATATTTCTATTTTATCATCACTGACCGGTTATGTTCCTATTATATTATCACTGACCTTTTATGTTCATATTTCATAATCACTGACCCTTTATGCTCCTATTTTATAATAACTGACCCTTTATGCTCCTATTTTATAATAACTGACCCTTTATGTCCTATTATATAATCACTGACCCTTTGTGTTTCTATTATATAACCACCAACCCTTTATACTCCTATTTTATAATAACTGACCCTTTATGTCCTATTATATAGTCACTGACACGTTATGTTCCTATTACATAATTACTTACCCTTTATGTTCCTCTTATATAATCACTGACTCATTATGTTCCTATTATAAAATCACTGACCCTTTATGTTCCTACTTTATCATCACTGACTCTTTATGTTCCTATTATATAATAACTGACCCTTTATGTCCTATTATATAGTCACTGACACGTTATGTTCCTATTACATAATTACTTACCCTTTATGTTCCTATTATATAATCACTGACCCTTTATGTTGTTCAGCAAGAAGGCTATGTATTCTTATACAGTATTTAGTGCATGCTGTGCTGTGCTGTGCTTTCATTCACCAAATCTTATCCAATAGCACTGTGCTAAATGCTGGGCCTTAAATCATAGATTTTTTTTGCTCCCTAAATCATCTATAAACCACATGTGCTCTTATATTTTATTCAATGTTTTCTGAGGCAAACATGAAACTGGTGGCCGACTGCTGTGTGGAGACAACTATTTAATTTAAACTATTTAAGGGAAGTTAAAGCAATGGGTAGCTACCTATTATACTGAAATGTATAATTATATTTTTGATCTCTTAACTTTTATATCCAGTAGAGTTACATAACGCTGGATAATTAATTAATGACACTGTGGCATAATGTTTCCGAATTAAAATCAAGGTATTTGGTGTTTCAAAATTGTTTTATACGTTTTTTTCGTTTCGAGTTGACTACAACATGATCTGTGTTGACATGATCTGACATGATCTGTGCTGAAAGGAACAGAGCTGTGATCAGTGGATACAGTATTTGTGTATAAATTACCCCGCGAGTCCATGAAAGACCTAGGTCACAGAATCCTATGATATGGAAAGTAATTTATATACTGTAGTTCAGATATTTCAGCTTCTATAGTGGTAGTCTTGGTCACTGAGCCTGGATAAATATCTCAACAGTGTATCTGTGTGATAGTCTTTGAGAAACCTGACTGGACTACGGTTAATGTGATCTGTGTGATAGTCATTGAGAAACTGGACTGGACTACGGTTATTGTTACCTATTTTATAGACATTGAGAAACTCGTCTGGACTACGGTTAATGTGATTTGTGTGATAGTCATTGAGAAACTGGACTGGACTACGGTTAATGTGATCTGTGTTATAGACATTGAGAGACTGGACTAGACTACGGTTAATGGGATCTATGTTATAGACATTGAGAGACTGGACTGGACTACGGTTAATGTGATCTATTTTATAGACATTGAAAGGCTGGACTGGACTACGTTTAATGTGATCTGTGTGATAGTCATTGAGAGACTGGACTGGACTACGTTTAATGTGATGTGTGTTATAGACATTGAGAGACTGGACTGGACTACGGTTAATGTGATCTGTGTTATAGACATTGAGAGACTGGACTGGACTGTGGTTAATGTGATCTATGTTATAGACATTGAGAGACTGGACTGGATTGCTCTGTCCACGTCATAGTGTTTAATGAGCCGTTTTGTCTTTTTTTTTAACTTGCGCTTCATGTGTTGCCAACACAGCCCCACAACTATCATTTAAGGCAAAGTTGTTGAGATGGTGAAAATCCCTTCACATACCTGGGGATAACCATCAACAGCATACACAACACAGCTTTATACCAATGGACAGTTGTGGTCGATAAGCAATGAGATAGCAACACACTGTTCCCCATGCACTGTGCTCCAATGCATTAAAAAAGAAATAGATCTAACTGCTGCTGTTTTCTGAATAGTCAACTCAGTGTTTCTGTGCAGTAGTCTATCTCCACATGCTCTCCTCTTCCAAAAACAACAAACTATGAAACGATTAAGCACAGAGATATAGAACATTTTACAATCTAGCTGCACTCCTCTGTCCAGATGAACTACTGCACTGGAGTTTAGTCAATTTATTCTCAGGTTGCAGGTATTGGTGCTTGACTGTAAGAAAGCTCCTCTATTCAGCTAAATCACAGAGAACAGTAACACACAGACTCACCTTACCCTACAACTGTGTGTTTTTGCTATTCATGACGCAAACTTTAGTCTTTCTGGGATTTACTGTGGATTTCAACTGTATATCATTGAGCCTTCAGTGCTGCTATGTGTTGAAAATCATTTCTAGTATTATTGCTCACAAATATATCACATTGAATACATACTGTATATATTACAGTACATGTACTGCAATTCCCTAAATGTGTCTGTTTCAATTGTAGCTCATCGTGTATTAATCTTAAACTATAAACTGGGTGCTTCGAGCCCTGAATGCTGATTGGCTGACAGCCGTGGCATATCAGACCGTATACCACGGGTAAGACAAAACATGTATTTGTACTGCTCTAATTACATTGGTTACCTGTTTATAACAGGTATGTATGGCGAATATACCATGGCTAAGGGCTCTGTACAGGCGCTCCGCGTTGCGTTGTTTATCTTCAAAATATACAAGTAAAACATTGTGAAGTATAAACCATATAGCTTTAATTATATCTTCTATGATCCCATCACTGCAAATGTTCAGATTTCAGATTGTGACAAAGCTCGCTCCATATTCATGCATCTCTGTCTATGCAGTGAAGTTAATCTGTTCGGCGCAAACCATAATCTGTATTAGAAAGGGAGGCGGTTAGTTTAGCGGTTAAGAGCGTTGGGCCAGTAGCCAAAAGGTTGCTGGTATGAATCCCCGAGCCCACTAGGTGAAAAATCTATTGATGTGCCCTTGAGCAAGGCACTTAACTCTAATTGCTCTGGATAAGAGCGTCTGCTAAATGCATTGACGTTTTAGTCCATCTTAGATTGGCCTAGAATACTGTGCTTTTTGTTGGCTGGATTATCACATTGTGTGATGGGAAATGCACACAGTGATTTAAGTGATTGTAGAGAAGGAGAAAAGGAATTACTCTGTCTGCAAGGCTCCAATAACAGGAGGAAAAATTGGTATCATCGTTAGAGATAGACAATTCAATTTACGGAATGGCTGCGGTTCTGGAATTTCTGGACTCCGACCTGCTGTTGCAAAAAATATGGAGATTTCTGCACATGCGGGAACCACTAGCCTACCTCCTTTCAGCTGCTGCTCAGTGCTCAGTCACTCCGTAACTCCATTGCCGCTTCTACACAAAACAGTTAGAACAATCTTAGTTACTTGTCTGTTGTAACCGTAGGCTATTACAAACATAAGCATAACACAAACAGGTTTCATGTCATTTTTCAGGAGGGGAGAACATGCAGATAGTAAGGCAAGCCTTACATTTACAAGGCTTGGTGTTTAAAGTATCTGGAACAAAGCGGCAGAGCCTTGACTGATAGGTGGCTTCCTGAATCTTGTTTATCAATTCTTCGAGAGTGCAGATTCATTTATTTAGCTCCTATTTATTTTTATAGTATTATTTAGGATCATCCCAGATTCCTACAAACTTTTTTGAGAAATAAACCAAATCTTTTGATAAAAAAGCAGTGTGTGAGACTAGCTATACCACCCTTCAACCCCCTGCTTGCTCTCATATGAAGCTAAGTAGGTCTACACCCTGTTGATATCTGGATGGGAGACCAGATTCTGCTGTAAGGGAAGTGGTGTTGGATGGCCAGTAGAAGGTGCTCATCAGTGGTGTTGGAGAGCCAGTAGAAAGTACTCATCAGTGGTGTTGGAGGGCCAGTAGAAGGTACTCATCAGTGGTGTTGGAGGGCCAACAGAAGGTACTCATCAGTGGTGTTGGAGGGCCAACAGAAGGTACTCATCAATGGTGTTGGAGGGCCAGTAGAAGGTACTTATCAGTGGTGTTGGAGGGCCAGTAGAAGGTACTCATCCCTATACCTAAGGACCAGATCCTGATACATCAGTTTATGCCATTATTGTGAATTTAGTCATTAACAATCCCATGGCACTTGTTGCAAAAGAAGGGGTGTTAACCCGTGTCGTGGATTAACATTTCCAACCTAGCAGCCCATAATACTATGGCTACCTCAGTTCCCAATTGGATCATTCAACCCCTCTTATCTCCTCTGAAATTCTTTCCCAAGTCATTTCTGAAATGTTCAATGTGTTCTTATTCAACTTGGCATACTACTGAGGGTTAAATAAAATACTGACTTACTGAAAGAAAACTTAATATACAATATATAATATATGGTCTATACAATTTCCTAAGCGTTGCATCATTTTAATTAAAAACTGGAGGGGCCTATCAGTAAAGTATACAACATTAAACTGAGCAAAATCAAGTTTAATAGAGGATGCATTTTAAAGGGACAATCCTTAGTGCGTCCATTTTTGGATTCATATGAATTAAGGATATGTACTCATTGATTTGTGAAGAATATAACTTATAAATGCCTAATGAACTTAGTTCAGCTGTTGTACCCCATCAGAACCCACAATATGAGCTTGCTTTGCTCCAATCTTTGTAAATATTGTAAATGTAAACAGACACTGCACAGCCTCAAAATGTGCTTAACACTATAATAGTGATATCTTGGATGGTCAGACCTTGCATCAATAGCTCTGTCTGTGAATTTAAGAGTGGTTACATTTCTCCAGGACCATCTCTCAGCTTTTTACCAAAACAAAGGTGGGATAGCCTTTGTTATTGTTTCAACTGCGGATTGCCCCTTTAAACCAATCTAACAGTGGAATTGAATCAGGCTCATGTCATCAACGTCCAATGAATCACAGACAAACAAAACTGTAAGCATCACAACTAGCTAACCAGTTTGTAGCGGTCAGAGTTTCTTTAGGTGTATTTTAGTATAAAAAGTCAACTCTGGCTTTTATGTGATGCAACCATCCACCTAATCCCATTCACCATAAGGTTACCTTCCACCTTTCTCACTCAGAAAACCCAACAGGGAACAGGCCCCTGCTCTCAGCATCTGTGGCAAAGGATGTTTTAAATCTGAAAACTCATATAAAAATGTAAGCAATTTCCATGCTGATGGACTTTCATATCAGCCTCAGTCAGAGAAGCCTCACCTGAACATTTTTGCCATCAATATTTCAGAGACATGTCGTGCGAGTCTTCTTTTGACTGCTTGTGTGATGAGCTGTGATGGTGATGGATATGGTGGAGCCATGCTCTTCTGCACTCGTAATGCAGGGCCTCATTTCACCAATAAGAAAAAATGGCCCGATGTACGCTTTCTGTGAGTACTCTTGTCGAAATGCAATTTTCAACTGTAATGGAACCTCAATGAATGTGTTAACAATAGGAGATAATAGGGTGTAATATCCAGAATACAACAAGTAGAAAGAGAGAACAATGAGTGTTTCAGGGACCTGTGGCCCTACTTTTTAATAAGCAAATGGCCGTCCTCAGTGACGTAGTTAATCCATGATAGAGACCTTAGAGTAGAGGTGAGGCAAGTTTTAGTTAATCTATTCTTAGGTCTATGAGTTTGGAGATCTGGTTGGAAATCTACATTGACTAATTCAAACAGAGACTCTACCAAATATAATGAGTTAATTGTACGTGGAAATGTTATTTTTTTTCTCTCACGTTTTCTAGCTGCAAAATCATCCTGAAAGGTGGCACTTGATGTCCAAGCCAATTTGTTACCACCCCATGATCTGTCGCTTTAAATGTGCAGCTCGCTGGCACTTCCAGTAGATCACAGCAACGTTAACCCGAGTACGTTGACGTCACTAAACTTTTCCACCATATGTGTATTGAGATGAGACGAGGGCAAGAGAGGGTGGGTTGATGTGGTATCGCCGAGGACCATCTTTCAGGACAGCCTGTTAACTGCCGTGTTGTAATGTAAGTCAATTCATCTTTTTTCATACGTTTTTGGAATGGGATTAGCCTACACAATTTTTTTCAATAGTTTTGTGTTTGGATGTTGATCGAGTCCATGTTTGTGTAGCCTTTTTGTGGTTTTCTGTACAAAACACGTCCGCGCAGCCTAGTGAATAATAATAATGAACTTCTTGCAAGTGCAAAATATGTCGAACTTTATACATTTGCTATCTATTTATTTGTAGAGCGCATAGGTCCATTCTATTTTCACACCTTCTCAATTTTACTCCGTGATGTTGACAATAAACTTTGTAGCGCGCACTCGGACAGACAGGTTCATTTGCTTCAGCGTGGATGCGAGCGACAAGTGGCACTTAAAGTTTTACTGTTGGTAGACATAACGACAGAAGGCAATACTGTATTGAGTGCAATGCTACAAAATTGCAATTCGTCTATTGGAATCATGTGCCACAACTGCATGCATAAATCAAGCCACCTAGACACTGTATTTCAGTGCACACGGAAGGTGCACGCGGATGGTACATGTTAATTATTGCACTTTATAGAGACCAGTTATAATATAACGGTGTTATTACCAGTTCTAACGGTGTTGTTACATTGTCATTTCACTGTGGTAAGCCATACTGCTTAAAAACAGTTGTTATCGATTTTTCAGACTTTCAGAGAATATGTAATTGCCATACAAATTGTACATTTCATTTCACAGCTGATTAAAAAATATATAATACTGCTGTTACTAGCCTACTACTAGGACCTATTTCAATATTGGTGATGTTGTATGTTCATATCAGACATTTCTGTCTGCAGATGTCCCATAATCATTGCAAGCTTCATTTTTCACACTTTCACCATGGTTCCTTCAGTTATTTATTTAACTAGGCAAGTCAATTAAGAACAAATTATTATTTACAATGACTACTTGCTGAGGGACACTGCTTTGTTCAGAGGCAGAACATCAGATTTTTACCTTGTCAGCTTGGGATTCGATCCAGCAACCTTTCAGTTACTGGCCCAACGCTCTAACCACTAGGCTACCTGCCACCCCAATTTATCATCCAGTGTTTGGGGCAGTGTAGAGATACCGCAGGCACTGTAGTTTTCACCCTGGGGCAAAATAGGAGCTCTGGATGGAAAGGACATGCAGTCCACATTTACCTCTCAGAGAAAACATTTTTTTGCTCTCAGTGCCAAAATGAACTCTGTCCACTAGAGGACATGTGGCATGTCTTTTTGTGGTCATATTTCACATGGTTGAAGTACTGTATGATGCTGTCTGTGTCTTTTTCACCAACCATGTCTCATACACCATTTCTATTGATGTATGTTTTGATCTCTGAAATAGTATTGTAGTGTCTGTGGTAGTTTGATGAATTGTATAGGTATTACTGCACTGTTGAAGCTAGAAACATAAGCATTTTGCTGCACCTGCGATAACATCTGCAAATCTGTGTACGCGACCAATAAACTTTTATTTGATTTTATTCGATTGATTGACTGTTTTATTAGGAAACATGTCCACCTCCCAAACATTGTCTGTTACACACTGCCCATTACCTGAGAAACAAGGATATATAGCCTAATGTATCTGGGCAAACAATGTTTCCATTGTGAGCAACTGAAACCTGTCTTGATGCCATGTGCAATGCCTTTAGACTCTTACACAATGAATTCTACCCCTTTTGCAAATCATTGTGAATGAGCCTAAAGGCCCAGGATAAAGCAGAGAGCCAACTGATTTTGTTTCAATTTCCAGCTGGCCTCAACGACCGCGAGAGAAGCAGAATTGGTCATGGAACTCTGGGTAGGATTTGAGCACATAGTTAAATTAAGGTCATAATATAAGCGAGGCGACAAAAAAACAACGTTATTCAGCTAAAAACACCTGAACTGGCATGTAGGCTAAGGCTTGGTTTAGGAACGTTCCGCTGAACTATACCGTATGTAGTCATGCAGAGTTCTGTGAAGGATGCATTTGAAACAAGTCAAGCACCGTCAGTCAGATGTGTGTTGTTGTGTCTGCAATGGCACTTGTTTGAAGTGCAGTAGACTAGAGGGAGGATGATCCACAGTAATTTAGGTTGGCACAGGTTTGGTAGATTGACTCAACCGTAGAGTGTGCAGAATAACATTCTATCTGATCATCGGCGTATTGGCAAACTCAAAGCTGTCATTTTCTGCCTCTTGCTCCTTAGATCTTAGTCTTGACAAGCCTAAATGTTTTAAGGTAAATTGATGGATTTTCTTTCATTTGATGTTTTAAATGTTAGAGAATGTGGTGTCTCATCAAAATTTCATTTTATTCAGTGACTAATTGATATTGACTTAAAGAGAATGAACAGGATCTTAAGCACTTACAAAAAACCATAATATATTGTACAAATTCAAATTTATAACATATCATACAAATTGCAGGATCTTAAAAAAAAGAATTGCAGGACATAACATTATAACAAATGGATGATTTGGACAATTTGGACAATTTTCGGGTACCCGTTTTGGCTTGTTAGCGCTACTTTCAAAACTACTGGCTGAAATGATTTATAATGCATCTTTAATAGTTTTGTTACTTAGCCATTGTGCCAGGGTTGAGGATTTCCCTTTGCCCAACCTTACAGCAACAACAGTATTCTCCTCAGTGTACTCAGTCAACACTTTCAGTGGTCTTTCCAGTCTGTCTGAGTCTGAGACCATACTCACACTGACTGATAACATCATCGCTATCAGCCGATGCTTACTATCCCTCACTGTCACTGAGATCTCCATCACTCCAATCTTCAAACAACGTGCCTGGGAGCTGCCTCTATCACTTACTGCTGCATTCTATTGATCAGAGTTTACTTTTAACCTCTATCTTGAACCAAATAGGCCCACTCCTAATGTGACTAGTAATTGAGGTAAACTTAAAAGGTGATGGACACTCAGTGGAGAACCTGCACTCATCTCAAAGATATGCTAATAACTAATATCATGTCTATGTGCAGGCTACACAATAATGACATGTCTAAATTGTTCTTTCTTTAAAATGGAGGACAGTGTGTGGCAGGAGCGAGTCAGTGAAGCCGAGACTATTGATGTTTTTGTCTTGCTTGACTTGAACATTGACTCCCTGAAATGTCAAAGCTTTGAATTTCAGACGTAATGAGTGAATTAATCCTCTCTGCACTTATTACACATCTCAATTAATCATCGCCCCTTGCAAATGATGTGGCGGAAAGTTATTAGGTCCTGTGATATTCCCCCTTCGATGAATATAAAGTCTTTGTCTTAATTGTTCCAGGCAGATGGGCATTGTTGTTATTGAATAAAGACTTTCCAAGCTGTGATGGGACCCTTTGTTATTCAAACAATGTATGGAACTGGAAGTCTTTTGGAACCACCCGAGCTACCGTATCAAAGAAAATACTGCTCAACTCCCAGGCACACTTTAGAATGTATTTTCACAGTCAATGTTTTCTTAATGTCTCAATTGACTGCACTTTTGCCTGTTTCTACTTCTGTACAAATACTTTTTATGGGATAGCATTGAATAGCCTTACAGACTGAGTTGTAAAAGAGTAGTACATTCCTGCAAAGATATCGGAATACATTTTGTGAGAAATCATGTTGGAATGAAAACATTCTAAAATTCATGACCTCATAGAAAAAACGTATTATGAATGCAATGAAGAACCACAGGGATGCTAGCCCTTGTTGCCACATTTGTGTCAAGTTGTTTGGATGTCCTTTGGGTGGTCTACCATTCTTGATGAACACAGGAAACTGTTGAGGGTGAAAAACCCAGCAGCGTTGCAGTTCGTCACAGAAACCTGTGCGCCTGGCACCTACTACCATAACCCGTTCAAAAGCACTTCAATATTTTGTCATACACAATCCATATCTCAAGGCTTAAAAATCCTTATTTAGCCTGGCTCCTACCATTCATCTACACTGATTGAAGTGGATTTAACAAGTGACATCAAGAAGTGATCATAGCTTTCACCTAGATTCACCTGGTCAGTCTGTGTCATGGAAAGAGCATGTGTTCTTATTGTTTTGTATACTCAATGTAAATATATATGTTATCCACCATATAATAAGACATTTAACAGCTCATACATGACAAGTAAATAAGCATTATACCTTGTTGGTTTTAAATATGTTAATTAAATATCTTACAATGTTCTTGTTAACTTATTTCATGTGTACTGCTACATTCTTTGGTCTGGTACTAAATGTGTAATATTCTCTGGGCACAGCCAGACTTTCGGGATGTCCTTTGAAAACAAGCTCTCAACAGTTTGATCTCCTAGGAAGTGGTGACCTCTGTACAGGGCGGTCGGAGACACAGTAAATCAGATTCTGGTGTTCCACCAACGGCAGCGCGGAAATGGCTTTGTAGATTTCATAATTTGTGAGACCCTACCAGAGCAACCAGAAAGGAATTCTTAGAGCATTGTAATACAGTGGCAGCGTGCTATGCCACTGCTTATAACTATAAGTTAAGTATAACTAAAAGAAATCTAAGATGTGTCAAATCAATTGTATGCAGCTTGGGGCTCATGTTATGCATTTGGCTAGATGTCAAGATCAGCTTTTTGGTTACAACAGAGACATTCAGTCCCCTCCTGGATCAAGATCCCTGTTGCCCAAATAGTTTTGTGTCAAAGACCTTCTCTCTCGGTCTCGAGTGAGCCCCGCCTCCGTAGGCTAGGTCCTGGGTACTCATACCAGATCCGTCTCAGCGGAGGCGTGAAGTCCATTAATTCAGAGTTGAACATCGGCACGCACATTCAAAAGTCCTCCACGTGATTTTCAGTCTTTTTTAATATCAGACACAGCTAAGTCATTGTTAGCAAAGAAAGGTTTACATAGGCCTACACTATGGAGCTGCTTGCTTGTCAAGACATTACATTATTTACACAAGTCACTTGTTGGTATATTGTAATAATGTTATTCTGTAGTCTAGGCCTATATAATTGTTTAAAAACCAGATGAATTCTCGAAGTCGTTCATTTATCAGCTGAACATCAACTGTTGGGTGGAAAGAGCAGCAACTCCTCATACAGATGATTGCTGCTCAGAAAGAAATGTGTTCTAATAATCCCAGTCACTGCGTAACGTTCCTAAATGCAATCTCGGGAAAATACAACAGTTTTGATGGTAATTACTGAAAAGAGGGGGATCCCAGCTTTACAGTGCTGTTTGATTTATTTCTCAAACCCCATTTTTGCGCAACAAGGCGGCGTCTTACAATCTTTACAATAAAAAAAAGTAACCGCAGGAAGCATGTTAGCCAATCAAATGCATATTCACTGTAAAATTCACACAATTTACACTGTATTTTTAAACACTGTTAAAATCACTTCATTTTATTAGTGCAGGGGGAGGTTTTTTTGGGATATTAAAAAAGAAACAAGGAACACAATGATATTTACAGTTTGTGATCTAGCCAATAATTAGCCCATTGTGGTAAACAATGCCGATGAGTAACCCTTGCTTCAGCCATGTAGCCACCATGCTGTATCAGACAGGTGATCATGCTTCAGCCAATTAGCCACCATGCTGCATCAGACAGGTGATCATGCTTCAGCCATGTATTCACCATGCTGTATCAGACAGGTGATCATGCTTCAGCCATGTAGCCACCATGCTGCATCAGACAGGTGATCATGCTTCAGCCATGTACCCACCATGCTGCATCAGACAGGTGATCATGCTTCAGCCATGTACCCACCATGCTGCATCAGACAGGTGATCATGCTTCAGCCATGTACCCACCATGCTGCATCAGACAGGTGATCATGCTTATGTCTAAAATAGCACAACTGCCTGATAATATTGACCATGTACAAGCCCCAAAGATTTTCATCAATATGTTATTGGGCACATTTCTGGAGGGGAACATTACATTTGAAATGGTTTAATATAGGCTATAATGTATGTCATCATTGAGAGGGGGGATGATTTTATTTTTGTTTTCTAAACAATCAGTGTAAATATCAGATTTTATGGTTGGCTATAAAAGGTACTGGCCCAGACTGCAAATGAAACATGAAATCACCAACGATTTAAATTCTGCATGCATAACTAGCTTTTCTGTGATCTTGGCACTGACCAATAATTTTCTCATTTGGGCCACTGTAAAATTTACAATGACTTATAGCGACCTTTAAGCGTTCTTCCCTAATTTTTGACAGTAACATGAATAAACTTGTAATAGTTTGGTGTCAAAGGTGATGTAAAGCTTAATAATCATGGTTATTTGATGTCAGGTCTATATTGGTGTCTCGATTCATTCGAGCCTGCATTGCAGATCTTTTCCCCCTATGGTTTAAACAAAATCACAGAATGGTTGTGGGGACTGTAAGAACCTACTTCTACTAGTTGAACTAGTTCTCATTAGACTTGTGTGCGTGGGCAGTAGTTTGGAAACAAAGCTAAGCTGTGCAATGGAAGGTTTAAATGGATTCCAAATCCACCTGCCCACTACTGTCTTCTCTTATGACAACACTTGTTTTTTTTTAGTCACTTAACTATTTAACAGCAGGTTTATCAGAAAATAATGCCTTGCCACATTGTTTTTTTCAATCATGTGTAATTTCTGTAAATGCACTTTTGATAAGCTTGTTGAGATGGGACCAACCTGCTTGCTAAAGGCATAATTTTCTCACTCAGAATGTCTCAGAACCTATAATGGCCTACTCTGTATTTGGTCAGTCCTAAACTCCCGTGGGCATATTCTGCGTTTAGACTGAGAGAATTTGCCAGGGCTGAATGGGGTGCTTGAGATCAGCATTTGTTTCAGGTTATTTGGACATATCAGGATTGGGTGAAGACGGTTTTTACACTGCTTCGCCTCGAATGCTTTGTGTGCGAGCCCATACAAATAGAAAGGGGGAAGACTTTGTTTTTGCCACAACTCTCAATTTCTAACACGTATGAAGACAGAAGTTAATCTTGCAGCTGAACAAATTCTGTGAGATTTTACCTCTGGGTTAACAGAGATTAGAATTGGATGTAGCCTAAAATATTAAACACAGCAGACTTTTCTATTCATGACCAGGCTTTGTTGACATCTTGGAGGAGCACTGCTGACCATCACAGGTCAGAATGGTGTAGTAGTCATTTCACAGCTAAGGCAGAGAGGAAGTCCATGATAAATGTTGTACATTTTTGTCATTTAGCAGACACTCTTATCCAGAGTGACTTACAGTAGTGAGATAATACATTTTCATACTGGTCCCCTGTGGGAATTGAACACACAACTCTAGCATTGCAAGCATCATTCTCTACCAACTGAGCTACACTGGACCTGTACACGGTTTGTTACTGCTTGTTTTCTGAGAAACAAATTCCCACATTTTGTATAGATATCTATTTTTGAGATGTTACTTCCTTAACCCTGGTGTTTACTGTCATCTTGAATCTATACCAAGGCCAATCCCACCACTATAACTAAGTTAGAGTAGTCGCCATGAAGTTAAATTGATAAGGCTGTTAATTGTATAATTGATCACGCTGTTGATTGTGGCCAGTGGAATGTTGTCCCACTCCTCTTTAATGGCTGTGCAAGGTTGCTGAAAATTGGCGGGAACTGTAAAACAGTTTCTGACAGTTTGTGTAGAAATAATTTGGTTGTGCAAACCCACAGTTTCATCAGCTGTCCGGGTGCTGGTCTCAGACCATCCCGCAGGTGAAGAAGCCAGATGTGGAGGTCCTGGGCTGGCGTGGTAACATTTGGTCTGCGGTTGTGAGGCCGGTTGGACATACTGCCAAATTCTCTAAAACGATGCTTGAGGCGGCATATGGTAGATAAATGAACATTAAATTCTCTGGCAACAGCTCTGGTGTACATTCCTGCAGTCAGCATGCCAATTGCATGCTCCCTCAAATCTTGAGACATCTGTGGCATTGTGTTGTGTGACAAAACTGCACGTTAGAGTGGCCTTTTGAGAAAAATAAGCTTTTTGTGCATATGGAACATTTCTGGGATCTTTTATTTCCGCTCATGAAAATGGGACCAACATTTTACATGTTGCCTGTATATTTTTGTTCAGTATATTATTTGTGAGGAAGTTGCTAGCATTTAAAAGTTTTGCTACCATCTACATATGCAAGCTGCTTATGTCATCAATGATAATCTTATTGAGTTGTGTAAATCACATCAAGAAAGAATGTTCACCTCTTTTCACTGTTTTAATGTCGACCACTTATTGTCAAAACAAACTCACAGCAATTGAATATCAATTAGTTTTTCAGTCACATCGTGGACATGGTTATACTTTTGGATGAATTAATATGAGTCTCCAAAATGTAATGTGTTGATGAATGTGTTATTGTTTTTTTAAGTGATGAGGTAATAGGAACATAGCATTGCACAATTAGCTAGTTAGGATTCAAGATGGATGCCTGTTCTGAATCAGTTTATGTTGTACATCTCTGCTGTACCAGAAGCTGCAACCTGCCCTACACTTTCTTATCAGGAATAGCTTTTTCCAAGGATTCACATGTCTATCTAATTTCTGTTATGGTTAGTATTGACTGCATTAAGGCTATGCCTGAGGCTGTTTTGCAGTGTTAGATCAATGTATGCTGTGTTAGATCAATGTATGCTGTGTTAGATCAATGTATGCTGTGCTAGATCAATCTATGCAGTGTTAGATCAATCTATGCTGTGTTAGATCAATCTCTGCTGTGTTAGATCAATCTATGCTGTGTTAGATCAATGTATGCTGTGTTAGATCAATGTATGCTGTGCTAGATCAATCTATGCAGTGTTAGATCAATCTATGCTGTGTTAGATCAGTCAATGCTGTATTAGATCAATCTATGCTGTGTTAGATCAATCTATGCTGTGTTAGATCAATCTATGCTGTGTTAGATCAATGTATGCTGTGTTAGATCAATCTATGCTGTGTTAGATAAATCTATGCTGTGTTAGATCAATGTATGCTGTGTTAGCTCATTGTATGCTGAGTTAGCTCAATGTATGCTGAGTTAGATCAATGTATGCTGTATTAGATCAATGTATGCTGTGTTAGATCAATATATGCTGTGTTAGCTCAATGTATGCTCTGTTAGCTCAATGTATGCTGTGTTAGATCAGTCTATGCTGTGTTAGATAAATGTATGCTGTGTTAGATCAATGTATGCTGTGTTGGATCAATGTATGCTGTGTAAGATCAGTCTATGCTGTGTAAGATCAGTCTATGCTGTGTTAGATCAATCTATGCTGTGTTAGATCAATCAATGCTGTATTAGATCAATCTATGCCATGCTAGGTCAATCTATGCTGTGTTAGATCAATCTATGCTGTGTTAGATCTGTTCTGATCTGGATTCAAAGGTTGAGTGTTTCTGTCTCCTGTTCAGTTGTAAACGTGTTGCCCTCAAAACATTGTTTTTTTCATTGGAATGTTTATTTTTTACTCAATCAGAGTAAAAGGCGGCTCTGAGTTTTTTACTCAAAGGCGGCTCTGAGTTTTTACTTCTCATATCTCTTGTAGTATAGTGTGAGAACTTTATTACTTAGCCACCCATCGTGGAGTAGATTACGAGTCAAATGTCTGCATTCACGGTAGCCTGGCAGACATTCCCTTCGTTCAGCTCCACAGGAGTTGACGAACAGCATTCGGAGCTGACGGCTCACAGAACGCAGCTAAGCAGAGCTAAGAAACAGTCTGGCAATGGCATTGGCACTGACATTACGACTGCTGGAAACACAGCAAGGCATGTCTTTTATATATACCAACACCCCTAGAGAAATTACCGTCATGTATTTCTGAAAAGTTTCTCTTTCTATTTTTGTCAAAGAGAGCTTCTGAGAAGGATTTGATTTGGGAAAATATCACACTATGGGCAAAAAGGCAGCTTTTAATGTCCACATGATTCCGTAATGACTTTTTATGGCTCTTTTATTTCTAGCAGTGTGCCATTCATATCACACTCATTAGTCTTGATTTCCCATTCATTTTCAAGCTCCCCAGCCCAGCGGCGCTATGGCGTTTTTCATAGCTTCTGACAACATGCCTGTAGTATCCTACTGCTCGTAATGAATCGGGGAATTATCTGTATTTTATTGGTTTTGTTTAGTGCTTCAGGGGGAAAGGGCTGATAGCTCCATTCGTCCTCTATGGGCCAGACTGCATATCTCATCGTGGCAGGCCTGAAACGTCTGTGGGTCATATATTTTGGCAAGGCTGCAGACGGTGTGATACATAACTTAGCTCCGATAAGTAAGTTATTCATTCTGGTTCCCCCAATCAGTCAAGGCTAGAGAGAAAACTCCCAGGCAGACACCCTCATAAAGATAATCCACATAAAAACTAATGAGATTTATAGGGTAACCATTACAATACTGCCTCCTCGTGCCAAAGTAATCAGTGCTTACTCTATTTAATGCTGTTGTTTATGCTCACAGTTGACTTGTCAGTACTCGAGGCCTGCATATCAGGGTGTTGATTCAAAACTCTGAGCATCCTTTCTCTATCCTTGGATCAGTTGATTTATGGTTGATGTTCGAAGCGATTATCACACGATTTTCTCAAAAAATATTTTCTGTATTGAACTCTGAATGGATCAGGGTCATCTTTGCATTATAGGCTACAGGCTTAATAGTATGGTTAGCTCATTGAAGATGATTGTTTATGGTCAAATGTTATTTATTGTCATAACTAAGGGCTGTGTGAGCCTGTGAAGTCAAATTGTACCAACGTTGTATATTGCAATTGTATTTCTCACCTGACAAAGGTACACATTTTGTCTTTAAGTGTGTTGGACGTCATCAACTGGCTGACTAGGGTTGCAAAATTCTAGGAACTTTCAATAAATTCTCTGTTTTTCACAAAACAGGAGGGAATCAGGAGGGAATAAAAAGAAAATTCGGAAACCTTCAACCCGAATTTCTGGAAAACCAGGGAATTTATTAAAAGTTCCTGGAATTTTGCAACCCTACGGCTGACAAAATCAAAGACTTCCTTTCTCAGTGTTGTGCCACTAAGGATTTGGGAGAATTCATTTAGCTCTGGATACAATATTTAAAAATAATGAATCACGATTAATCACATGATTTTCTGAAGTTAATCGTGATTAATCTCAACTTTTGAATTTGTTCAAATTTGGCCCTAAAGAAAGATTCTCTTTCATTTAAAAGTTACAGGCATACTATGCTTTGAGTTTAAGGGACGGAAACACAAAACCTTCTGTATCAGAATGTTTTTAATAGGAACATAAACAACACAAACCTCACTGTAACATACAGTCGTGGCCAAAAGTTTTGAGAATGACACAAATATTAATTTTCACAAAGTCTGCTGCCTCAGTTTGTATGATGGCAATTTGCATATACTCCAGAATGTCATGAAGAGTGAGCAGATGAATTGCAATTAATTGCATAGTCCCTTTTTGCCATGCAAATGAACTGAATCCCCCAAAAACATTTCCACTGCATTTCAGCCCTGCCACAAAAGGATCAGCTGACATCATGTCAGTGATTCTCTCGTTAACACAGGTGTTAGTGTTGACGAGGACAAGGCTGGAGATCACTCTGTCATGCTGATTGAGTTTGAATAACAGACTGGAAGCTTCAAAAGGTGGGTGGTGCTTGGAATCATTGTTCTTCCTCTGTCGACCATGGTTACCTGCAAGGAAACGCATGCCGTCATCATTGCTTTGCACAAAAAGGGCTTCACAGGCAAGGATATTGCTGCCAGTAAGATTGCACCTAAATCAAACGTTTATCGGATCAGCAAGAATTTCAAGGAGAGCGGTTCAATTGTTGTGAAGAAGGCTTCAGGGCGCCCAAGAAAGTCCAGCAAGCACCAGGACCGTCTCCTAAAGTTGATTCAGATGCGGGATCGGGGCACCACCAGTACAGAGCTTGCTCAGGAATGGCAGTAGGCAGGTGTGTGTGCATCTGCACACAAGAAGAGCAGCAAAGAAGCCACATCTCTCCAGGAATAACATCAGGGACAGACTGATATTCTGCAAAAGGCACAGGGATTGGACTGCTGAGGACTGGGGTAAAGTCATTTTCTCTGATGAATCCCCTTTCCTATTGTTTGGGGCATCCGGAAAAAAGCTTGTCCGGAGAAGACAAGGTGAGCGCTACCATCAGTCCTGTGTCATGCCAACAGTAAAGCATCCTGAGACCATTCATGTGTGGGGTTGCTTATCAGCCAAGGTAGTGGGCTCACTCACAATTTTTCCTAAGAACACAGTCATGAATAAAGAATGGTACCAACACATCCTCAGAGAGCAACTTCTCCCAACCATCCAGGAACAGTTTGGTGACGAACAATGCCTTTTCCAGCATGATGGAGCACCTTGCCATAAGGCAAAGGTGATAACTAAGTGTCTCGGGAAACAAAACATCAATATTTTGGTTCCATGGCCAGGAAACTCCCCAGACCTTAATCCCATTGAGAACTTGTGGTCAATCCTCAAGAGGCCGGTGGACAAACAAAAACCCACAAATTCTGACAAACTCCAAGCACTGATTATGCAAGAATTGGCTGCCATCAGTCAGGATGTGGCCCAGAAGTTAATTGACAGCATGCCAGGGCGGATTGCAGAGGTCTTGAAAAAGAAGGGTCAACACTGCAAATATTGACTCTTTGCATCAACTTCATGTAATTGTCAATAAAAGCCTTTGACACTTATGAAATGCTTGTAATTATACTTCAGTATTCCATAGTAACATCTGACAAAAATATCTAAAGACACTGAAGCTGCAAACTTTGTGGAAATTAATATTTATGTCATTCTGAAAAACCTTTGGCCACGACTGTACTATTTCTATTATTAGCTAGTAATGCTCCCAATGTTTAAGTAGGCCTATGCCCCCCCCCCCCCCACACACATACTGTTAAAGCTTCAGGCATTTTAAATGAGTTCTCCCAATTACTGATTAGAGGGTTGACTATAGGAGAAAATAACTGCCTCTATGAATAACAAGAACAAAGAGCTTTTAACCCTCTACTGCACACATTTAGGTTTTTCATGAAAATAAATATTCCATCAAATTTTTGGGAAGATTTAGGCCTTTAATAATAAAAAATACAAACACTTTTACCCCCCCCCCACGCACACACATAATTGTTTTAGTTGCCTCAGGGCAACGCTGTGCCATAACAGTACTAAAACACCAAGGAAAATCGGATATTTTCAGAACATTAATGTGGAATATAAATTTGTAGAAAAAAGCATTATTTTTTACAAGGTGGGCATAAACTAGTATTTCACTGCCTCTCAAACCTGATTCTGGGGTCAATTTTTCTATAAGTATCCGCTGGAGAACGTTGTTGGGCGGCCTATTAGCATACATCGTGCCTAATGAATACTTTTCATATATGCTATTGGAAGAATAATAATTTGGTTGTGTTTATGACGGTCTTAGGTAACATTAGAATAGAAAATAACAATTATTTCAAAGAACATAATAACATTTTCATTCGTCTATGTTACTCTAATCCAAGGGTATTCAACTCTTACTCAACGAGGTCCGGAGCCTACTGGTTTTCTGTTCTACCTGATAGTTAATTGCACCTACCTGGTGTCACAGGTCTAAATCAGTTCCTGATTAGAGGGGAACAATGAAAAAACGCAGTGGAACTGGCTTTGTGGTCCAGAGTTGAGTTTAAAGGCTCTAGGCTATAAGTTAAAAACCACTAGTTCAAGAGTCAAATCCATCACGAAGAGATTCATTTTCATTTTGTTTAGGCAGGTCTAAAGAAACATTGTGGAAATTAGAAAAGGTAGATAAATATAAAAAAAACAATAGCATATTTTAAGTTCATCATGTTACTAGTCTTTGCTTAATAGCCTGAGCCAGTGCTCATGTGCAAATCAATTCAAATCAAAGTTTATTTGTCACGTGCGCCGAATACAACAGGTGTAGACCTTACAGTGAAATGCTTACTTACAGGCTCTAACCAATAGTGCAAAAAAAGAGAAGGTTTTAGGTGAACAATAGGTAAGTAAAGAAATAAAAACAACAGTAAAAAAATACATGCTATATACATTAGCGAGGCTGAATGCATGGACAGTGGAGTGCTCATGTGCTGAACGCATGGACAGTGGAGTGCTCTTGGGCTGAACGAATGGACAAGTGCTTAGCTGCCGGACGAGTGCTCATGTGCTGAACGCATGGACAGTGGAGTGCTCATGTGCTGAACGCATGGACAGTGGAGTGCTCATGTACTGAACGCATGAACAGTGGAGTGCTCATGTGCTGAACGAATGGACAGTGGAGTGCTCATGTGCTGAACACATGGACAGTGGAGTGCTCATTCGCAAATCTCTAGCCACTTTAATAATTATAATTGGATGAAATAATGTATCACTAGCCACTTTAAACAATGCCATTTATGTAATGTTTACATATCCTACATTACTCATCTCATATATATATATATGTGTATATACTGTACTCCATACCATCTACTGCATCTTGCCTATGCCGGTCAGCCATCGCTCATCCATATATTTATATGTACATACTTGTATTCATTCCTTTACTCTTGTGTGTATAAGGTAGTTGTTGTGAAATTGTTAGATTACTTGTTTTATACTACTGCATGGTCGGAACTAGAAGCACAAGCATTTCGCTACACTCGCATTAACATCTGCTAACCATGTGTATGTGACAAATAAAATTTGATTTGATTTGATTTAGTCATTTGTTGAACACATGAACAGCTCAGATATTCTTGGAAAAAGTGACATTTGGAAATAGAGCTGCACCTCTTCAATTATCAGAGTTATTTGACAAAGGTAAGTGTCATAGAAACTGCAGAATATGCACATTCTGATGCTATATATAAATCAGCGACTCTGAAGGAGGATTTGACAAAGTGGTGTTCCTTTCCCTGCCTTGTCTTTAGGCTAACTCTTATTAAGTGTGAAATTAGTTTGGGTATAGTTTAGGTGTTGTTTCAATGGGCCAGCTACGCTGGCTGGCATCGTTTGTTTCCCCATGCTCATCAACTCGGATAGTGTAGGATATATTTGTTTCATTATTCCATAGGCCTGCAACATGGAGCATGTTTTCCTTTTGATTAGTAATAGAGTTAATGATACAGTCCAGTAACAGCTCTTCTTTTTACAAAGTAAAACGTAAAAGAGAATGATATAAACTATCAAGGGGCACGGTCAAATAATTTGCTATGAACATGAGCGCCAATGCTGAGAAATAGGCATAACTAAAATGTAAAGAAATAATTGCATAAATAAATACAGTGCATTCGGAAAGTCTTCAGACCCCTTGACTTTTTCCAAATTTTGTTATGTTACAGCCTTATTTGAAAACAAATTACCTTTTTTTTTTAAATCATCTATCTACACACAATAACGCATGATGACAGAGCAAAAACAGCTTTTTAGATTTTTTTTTTTTTTTTTTAGAATCACATCTCGTCTTCTCTTCTCTCTGCTCCTGATGTCACAATGGCCACAATTATTCATCATTATTATACTGTTCTAAATTAAATGAACCTGTTCACCCTCCTTAATATTCAGTTAGGCCTAATTTAAATTAAATTGTGAACTATAGTGCACAATTATCAGTTTATTTCGCCCACTCATTAATTTAGCCTATGCCATTCATTCAGTAAGTTGAGAGAGACACATTAACGCCTAGCTGGATACCATTGTCTTAACATCACATTTGTCTTGGTCCCTTAATAAGATAGGAAATAGGTGTGAAAAAAACTGGTAAAAAAGCTCTCAATACATTTCTGTTTGTGATTTCAAAATCCTGACTTCTAAGCAATGTTAAATACAAACATTTAGGAAAAGTCAGGGAACGAGCAGGAGGAAGTTTAAAAAAGATATATTTGAAAAAAAAAATTAAATACAAAATCAAATGTCAGCAGACGTTGGCCAATGGTTCTAGTGTTAAATCTGTCCAACAAAGTAATGAATTCCACAGAAGACAATAAAAACAGATAAGTCTGAGTTCATGTAAAATATCATACAGCTATTAGATCTAGCCTAGGCTACTTGTTCTTTAAAGTGGATAAAGGTGAAATATGAAGGGAGTTAAAGTGGATAAAGTTGAATTATAGAGAGAGTTAACATGACCTCTGCTACTACTAGAATTGGGATAATTTGCTTAAATCTTTTGACCTGAGAACTACACCAAAAACAGTAGCTAATGGAATGTCCTGTTCTGATTAGTTCTGTGGGAAATTAGAGTTGAATCGAGTCACTCAGCCATGGCATTGTAAACATAATTTTGGTTAGCTAACTAGCTAATGTTAGCATAACTAGCTAGCTATCTACTTCTGTGCAAATTATGTTTTTTTCTGTTATCTAAGGAAACGCCAGGGAATGGGTTCATGGTTGAACTTGCTCCAAGCTGTGTGCATAGTGCAGAGAGACAGACAGCACTACATCAACTGCTGCTTGCTGAGAAAGACACAGCACAGCGTTGGCAGAGCGTATAGTATGGTGTGCTTAAAAGGGTCCGTGCGGAAGATACGATTAATAACAGTGCCAAAATAATGAACTGTGTTAAAAATGGATCTAAAAACTTTGACAGCCCTAACTATAACATTATCCTCTGGGGCACACGACTCCTCACTCACCGATGAGCTGAGAGCTAAAGTGCTAAGTTCCCTCAGGGGACTCAGAGTTTGCATGCAGCCAACCTTGATGAGTTTTAAGCAGCGGTTTCTCTTAGATGCTCTCACAAGAGCTTTTGGGTATTCCATTTGAATTGCACGTCTGTCACTGAGGTATGTAGGGTTGTGCGATGTTAATCTTTGTCCTATTGTGATTATGTACCCATAAAGCATTGTGATATACGATGCTATCACCCCTATTTGCTGACCCCCCAAATAAACACTGCTAAAACGAGAGTTGGGCTATAGCGTAAAATCTAATGCAAATGGACGAATCATGGTGAAAGGTAATGTTGTTGAAAAGCTAAGTGCAGGCAATAGCCAATCTTTTCTATTATTCCTTTCTGGTGGAGGAGCTGAACAGGTGTCTGTCTGTGTTATGCGCACATGATAGAACAGTGACTGTCTGTTGAGGATGGACGGTCTTACCGTAGTGACCTTGGTTACAGGACTACATCATGGGCTAAATAGAAGCAGTTTACCGTCTTCAGAACTGTAAAATAATTGCTTTAATCAATCAAATCAAATTATATTTGTCACATACACATGGTTAGCAGATGTTAATGCGAGTGTAGCGAAATGCTTGTGCTTCTAGTTCCGACCATGCAGTAATATCTAACAAGTAATCTAACAATTTCACAACAACTACCTTATACACACAAGTGTAAAGGAATGGATACGAGTATGTACATATAAATATATGGATGAGCGATGGCCGAACGGCATAGGCAAGATGCAGTAGATGGTATAGAGTACAGTATATACATATGAGATGAGTAATGTAGATTATGTAAACATTATATGAAGTGGCATTGTTTAAAGTGACTAGTGATACATTTATTACATCCAATTTTTTATTATTAAAGTGGCCAGAGATTTGAGTCAGTATGTTGGCAGCAGCCACTCAATGTTAGTGATGGCTGTTTAACAGTCTGATGGCCTTGAGATAGAAGCTGTTTTTCAGTCTCTCGGTCTCAGCTTTATTTTTCTCATAAAATAAATCATATTGTTTGTTCTACAGTATCTCTCATAATGCTGTGATTGAGAATAGACAATGCCTAGGCTTAGTTTTTAAAGCCATAACAACGTTAGGACAACACCTTCGTAGGCTCGAATATTGAAAACTTAAAGCTTTTATGATGGGTATAGTAGGAGAATAGGTTTTTGGTCATTTAGTTTTCAACCTCTCATGCAGGGATTTCCCTGGCCTGCATGGATCATTTTTTTCTTAACCCTAGGATGCATATCCAGGTCGCAGTTGTAAATGAGAACTTGTTCTCAACTTGCCTACCTGGTTAAATAAAGGTGAAATAAAATAAATATATATGCCGGGTCAAAATGACCCAGGCCTATTGTTTTTTTTGCTGTATTTTTGCTGTATTCCAGGAATTCATTAAATAATGTGTCTAATGTTCTAACATCCTAGTTTTGTTTTTCAATGTCTTATTTTTTTATTACAAGTAGTTTTTGCATCACTACCCCACGTTTTCATATTTGGGTCAAACATGACCCTTCTGTATTTCCTATGTAATTCACTGCATTGCACTCGTCAAATTGACCTTTATTTCTGTTACAACAGTAAAATAAAATCAATAAAATATTTTTTAAATATCTTGTTTTTAAAGGTTCATTAATCACCCTTTTAATTCATCATTTTTTAACTCTGAGTAAAAGGAGTGTCATAAGGAGGCTCATAAGAATGCTGCCAGATTTACAACCAAAATGGTTTTACAGATGCTGGATGAGGAAGCCATTGGTGCCTCTGACTCAGAATCTGAGGTATCTAATTCAGATGACAGACTATGTGCCTGTGGGTCAAGTTGGAGTTGTGGATGCACCTGGTAGTCCTGTACTAGATGATTCGACAGATGGGGAGGACTCCTCTAAGGAGGAGAGTGAAAACCTGAGTAAAAATGGGTCTTACTGGAATGAACCCCCCCACTAAAGGCAGGACCAGAAGCCATAACATTCTAAGAAGCTTTCCAGTGCCTGTGCCTGTGCCGGGGTCAACAGTTCACTAGTAACAACATCATTGAGGAGATCCTAAAGTGTACAAATTTAGAAGGATGGAGAAAGGCGACAGAAAAAGGGACAGAGTGGAGAGAGGTTAACAATGACTGCGTCACAGTGGATGAGCAGCTTTCCTCCAGACGTGACGCTTGGCATTCCGTCCAAAGAGTTCAATCTTGGTTTCATCAGACCAGATAACCTTGTTTCTCATGGTCTGATTATGTCCATGGAAGATGGACATAATCGCCTTCAGAAGTTTCCCATGGTGACTAATTGAACAGCGACTTGCAATCAAAGGTTGTCACAGATCTTCTTACAGCTTGTCGTGGTAGAAGACTTGCTCAACAGACATGCAAACATGGACATTTTTGTTTACTTTACCATCTTATTTGTGTTCCCCCATCTCAGTGCCCCAGAAAAGGCAGAACATGTCACAAGTCATGTACTATACGAAGCCAAATATGTCCTTTGTGTCATTAGCGTAATGCATGTCATTAGAAGCAGCAGGAATTGCCAACCTCGCCCTCTAGACTATAAAGACAGTAAATCATACTTCTAAATCAATATTAGAATGCATGAGCATGATATACATTTTCAATAATATTATGCCCCACAAAGTAATGTTGTCCTATTTCTTTAGGGCTTCTTCTTAGAAAGAGAAATGCATTTAGGTCAACCAATTGGTGCACTAGTGCATGTTTTTGAGTTTTATTTTAGAATTGTATTAGGATCCCCAATAGCTGACGCCATAACGTCAGCTAATCTTCCTGGTGTCCAACACAGAACTAACAAGACATTACAAACAATTACAATTTACATTAAGACATTATTAACATTTAACAAGAAGACATTACAGACAATGAAAATACCTGACAGGTAATACATTTAACATTCAGTAGATGTTCTATCGTGCCTGTCCAGTCATATGGTCCTTCACATTAGATGTTCTAATGTACCTGTCCAGTCATATGGTCCTTCACTTTAGATGTTCTATAGTACCTGTCCAGTCATATGGTCCTTCACGTTAGATGTGTCCTTTAGGTGCCTTTTGGCAAACTCCAAGCGGACTGTCATGTACCTTTTACTGAGGAGTGGCTTTCGTCTGGCCACTCTACCATAAAGGCCTGATTGTTGGAGTGCTGCAGAGATGGTTGTCCTTTTGGAAGGTTCTCCCATCTCCACAGAAGAACTGAGGCAATAGAAAGATGTTGGGTGATGAAAGAGAGCCATGCCACCACCACTCAGAGCAGCCAGGGCCAGAAGAGGAAGAGGTGCCAGCTCTGCCCAAGCGCAAAGGATAGAAAAGTCAGCTGCTGGTGTTCTCAGTGCAACACACCCGTCTGCAAAGAGCACAGTCACATGCTTGTGGTTTGTAACAAATTAATGGACTAAGACAGCATAAGTAAGCATCACACACACGCACACTTTGTTCCTTTTGGTGTTCATGTTTTCTAAATTCCCAATTGTTAGTGTTGCCATTTATATTGATGATGAACTTTGGATGATCAAATAAATGTTTTGAAATATTATAAAACATGTTTAAGGTGGTTTTATTTTGTTCTTCACACTAGCGCCCCACTCCCGACACTACCAGGTGAAATGCAAGGCGCCAAATTCAAAATCCAAAAGTTGAATTATTAAACATGCATCAATATACAAGTGTTTCATAGACGTCAAAAGCTCTGCTTCTTGGCAATATCACAGCGTTGTCAGATTTCAAAAAGGCTTTACGTCGAAAGCACCACATTTGATTGTTTGAGGGTAGCACCTAACATATTTTTGCCATTACCATAATTTCATAAGCCTCCATGGTTCACACATAACACATTTCACAGCGAAAACAAATCAATTACCTGTTGAAGAACTTCTGCTGAGGGCTTCCCAAGTGTCCAACGAAGACAATCCATGGTTCTTTTGTTAGAAAAAGTAATGTATTATATCCATAAATCTCCGTTTGGTTGGCGCGTTAGAATGAGAACATACAGCCTCCAATCGTCCATTGAAACGTCAAGAGAACTCGTTCAACTTATACCTATAAACTTGTCCAAGAACAATCAAACATCATTTTAAATGTATCCTTAGGAACACTTTTCTGTATAAATAGCATAATATTTCAACCGGAAAATAAACTGTGCGATAAGAAAGGAAAAAAACAAAGAACGTGCCTGGCGGGAGCGCGCGTTGTCTTGTAAAGGACATCTATGGGGACACTTCCTGATTCCTCTTCTTCTCTGCTCTAAAAGCATCTAAAATGAATCTGAACACTTTCTCGAGACTGTTGACATCCAGAGGAAGCGATAGGTACTGCATTCATATGCCCTTATATGGGCATTTTCATGAGGGAGGGGTTCCCAATGAGGCACTCTGTCAAAACCACTTTTTCCAGGACAGAAATTCCTCGGGGTTTCGCCTGCTGTATCCGTTCTGTTTTACTCACAGACAAAATGTTAACACTTTTAGAACATTCAGAGTGTTTCCTATCCAATGGTACTAAATATGTGCATATCCTATTTTCTGGGCCTGAATGGGAGGCATTTTACTTTGGGCACGCCAGGGTCTCCAAAACGGTCACTTCGTGCGCTGCTCCTAAAGAAGTTAACATGGCATCTTGTCTCTTCTCTTTCGTCATACATTGTTTGCCTAATTGGCTTTGTGTCTGTTATCATTATAGATTCTCTCTACTGATGTACTGTAAGAAAAGGTAGACCCGCTGTATTGAATCATTTGCATTTATATGTGACCCGTTTCTGGAAGCTAAGGTGTAGGTCGCACGTAACTACATCACAGGAGAGGCATTTGAACGCAATTTCTTTTTTTATCAAAATGCTTTTTTTTGTTGCAGAAATTCCTTCTGGAACATGTGAACTTTCATGTGCCTTATTAACAAACGTGTATGCCATCTGTAAATACGAATAAATAAATAAAAATATGAGCCTAGTTGGTTTAGCTATGGAAAAAGACAGGTCTATAACATGAGCTTCTCGGTATATGTAGATAATCCTTTCTACTACAGCATTTTTGAAGATGTCATGAAGAACTGCAAACGTGTTGCTACTGCTCACCACTGAATTAACAGGCGCTATCAACAAAGATTACTGCAGTGGGAAAAAGTTGTAATGGACTACTTTCTGGAGGACAATCGAGCCATGCTGACTCTCTCTGACTCTGAAAATGAATCAGACGACGAGGAAGTAAGTCCCTGATTTAGGTAAAAACATTTTCATTGAACCAGACATTGTACAGTCTTCTGATGACAGTGATGGTGAAGCAACACGTTTAATCAGTGGAATGCCCGGTGGAAGCAGAGTATGATTGCAAATTCGGTGAGAGTCGAGGTCAAATCATGACATCAGTGATCTTCAGGTTGGAAAGTCAGAGCTTTAGAAAGAGGCCTGAGTCCCCAAGTTGGAATTCTGAGTTAGATGACCGTTCAAAACTATTTTTCCCAGTCTGAGCTTGTTTTTTTTCAGAGTTCTCAGTTGCCTTGAACGCACTAAAGTCGGTAGTCGGACATTTCCGAGTTCCCAGTACCTAGTTCCCAGTTGTTTTTAACGCTGCATTATACGTTTCTAATTTTGTCAGAAAGTTGTTTTCATTGCAAGTTAAAGTGTATTGTTGGCTAGCTAGCTAACATTAGCTGGCTGGCTCGCTAGCTAACTTTACGTGTATGAGCTGTGTAGTAATATTATCAGAAAGCTATTTTCATTGCTAGTTATCGCCTAATGTTAGCTAGCTAGCTAACATTGAACCTAGCTGGTTAGCTTTAGCTACCTGCAAATTCATGCATGATGTATGGTAGTATGGGTTGGGATTATGCGTCTAAACAAAGGACTCCACTAAGCAAGTAACCATTTCACTGTATCGTTTACGCTTAGATTTTATTTGATATTGTGTGTGTTTACCAGAGACAGTAATGTGAAGAACACCCTTTTAGTCTTAATCGTTGGTTGTTTACTACACTACCTTACCATGTTTATCACATGGCCTCAGACCTACATCCTTAAAGAGGTGGGTGGGGGTAAGGCTTAAGAGGGTGTCAACAATGCCGAATGGGTGTAGACAAAGAAGAGCTTTCCAGTAGGTGTACCAAAACATTCACGGGCCATTATCTCAAATGTGGGGTTACCAGTTGATCAACTTTCAAAGCAGAATTACTTTCCCAGTGTTCCTCAGCTGTAGTATTTGATGTACAATTTTCTAGCTCTGAGTCTCTACATTTATCCAATGTAAAAAACACAATTTCACAATTGTTTCTACATAGGACCAAATCAAGGTGGTGGGGCACATATTCTCTGTATCCAAACTATGGTATCAAATAGCATAATTTCAGGTTGTTTGGAATAATGAGCTGGCACATTTATATCCAATTCCTTCTCAAATTTTATATTCAACTTGAAGCATAAACAGAGTAAATCTTTAGGGGAAATTATTTGTGCGAGTGTGAGTGACACATTTTTTATAGATAAGTGAGCTCAAATCCCACTGCTTCCTCACATTTTATTAGGCGTGAAGTCACTGTGCATATTTGCCATTCTTCAAACGTCAGACTTCAAAAGATATTAACATTTTGTTTTTCACCTCTTACAAAGACTGGGTACAGCGACTATAAAGAGAAGTATTTGCATTCTGTCATGAAATGTACTCTTTAGGGGGAGCGGGGGGGGGGGGGCTTGGAATTCTTGGAAGAGATTCGAGAAGATTGCATGTCTAGGAAGAAACCTGAAAACCAATTCCTTCAAATGTCATCTAAAGGCTCTTCAGACTATGGACAGTGAGGGTCAGTTTGCTCGGAGAGGGTCAGAGAAGGTATTGACTTAGTGGTGTCGTGAGTGGTTGCCTGTTTGGGCCTTCTCCAAGATACATTGTTCTCCTGCTCAGACTCTCTTCGCGCTGTGGTTGATTACAAAAGGCCCCTCGCCTCCGGGCTCCAGGCTACCATTTGCACTGCGCGGATGTGGACGCTCTTTGCTCTCCATGCTTACAGTAAAGGGTAGCTTGGGATACATCAACACATGACAATGGAGGATGGCGTCTGACATTTTAAAAAAGCTTGTCAGATTACTCTTCCCTGCATCTTTTCACCAAACGTAGCCATATAACAGGCTTCTCTTAGGCTGTATGCAAGGCAAACCATGGGAGATGGACATAATCGCCTTCAGAAGTTTCCCATGGTGACTAATTGAACAGCGACTTGCAATCAAAGGTTGTCACAGATCTTCTTACAGCCATGCAAACATGGACATTTGTGTTTACTTTACCATCTTATTTGTGTTTCCCCGTCTCAGTGCCCCAGAAAAGGCAGAACATGTCATAAGTCATGTACTATATGAAGCCAAATACTGTATGGTCTTTGTGTCATTAGCGTAATGCATGTCATTAGAAGCAGCAGGAATTGCCAACCTCGCCCCCTGGACTATAAAGACAGTGAATCATACTTCTAAATCAATATTAGAATGCATGAGCATGATAGAATTTTTCAATAATATTATGACCCACAAAGTAATGTTGTCCTATTTCTTTAGGGCTTCTTCTTAGAAAGAGAAATGCATTTAGGTCAACCAATTGGTGCACTAGTGCATGTTTTTGAGTTTTATTTTAGAATTGTATTAGGATCCCCGCGTCAGCTAATCTTCCTGGTGTCCAACACAGAACTATCAAAACATTACAAACAATTACAATTTACATTAAGACATTATTAACATTTAACAAGTAGACATTACAGACAATGAAAATACCTGACAGGTAATACATTTAACATTCAGTAGATGTTCTATCGTGCTGTCACGACTGAAGTCGGTTCCCCTCCTCGTTCGGGCGGCATTCAGCGGTCGACGTCACCGGTCTTCTAATCATCACCGATCTACTTTTCATTTTCCATTTGTCTTGTCTTGTTTTTCACACACCTGGTTTGCATTCCCCATCATTATCTGTTGTGTATTTAACCCTCTGGTTTCCCCCATGTCCTTGTGTGTGATTGTTTATTGTGAAGCCGTTTCACCGGCTGGTGCATTTCATTTTATGCCTTGCCTGTTTTGCGTATGGCATGTTTATTTGTATTTACGCATTTAGCATGTATATTTGTTTGAGTAAAGTTTTTGCTCACTCAGTACTGTACTCCTGTGCCTGAATATATGCACCAGCTACACAAGAGCCTGACAGAATCACACACCCGCCATGGATTCAGCAGGAGCAGATACCCTGGTCAGAGGAGTCGAGGAACGCATCCAGGAACACTCGGCTATGTTACATCATCTCGGTGCCATGATGGATCGCGTTGTCTAAAACATGGACTGGTGGGAGAGACAGGAAGTCTCTCCAGCGCCCCGACCAACGCATCCGGGGTTACCTCTACCCGTCCCGTCCGGATCCAGCTCCAGTGGGATGCGTCTCTCCCTTCCCAGGGAGTATGATGGGACGGCCGCACAGTGCCAGGGGTTCCTCCTACAACTGGACCTATACCTGGCTACTGTTCACCCAGCTCCCTCTGGAAGGGAGAGAGTCTCTGCCCTCGTCTCCTGCCTCTCGGGGAGAGCTCTGGAGTGGGCCAACGCCATGTGGGGAGAGGAAGATGCGGTGTTGTACCACTTTGAGGAGTTCACCCGTCGCTTCCAGGCCGTCTTTGACCATCCGCCCGAAGGTAGAGCGGCGGGGGAACAACTTTTTCATTTGAGGCAGGGGACGAGGAGCGCACAGGAGTTTGCGTTGGAGTTCCGGACTTTGGCCGCCGGTGCCGGATGGAACGACAGGGCCCTCATTGACCATTATAGATGCAGCCTGCGCGAGGACGTCCGACGGGAGTTAGCCTGCAGGGATGCCACCATTAACTTTGACCAACTAGTAGATCTGTCCATCCGGTTGGATAACTTGCTGGTTACCCGTGGACGTCCTGAGGGGGCTCTGTCGGTTCCATCTCCCAGTACTCCCGCTCCGGTGCCCATGGAGTTGGGATGGGCTGCACGTAGGGAGGCTGGAGGACGGGCCTTCACGTGCACCATCTGTGGCCGCAGAGGACACACTGCTGGTTGGTGCCGGGCTGGTCCTTCTGGGAATCGAGGCAGCAGGCAGGGAACTCTGGCGTCACCCCAGGTGAGTATGCACCACTCTCATCCAGAGTCCTCTGTTGACCTGTGTACCTGTCTGTTTCCCTGAGTTTTCACTGCATTCTCAGTATAAGGCGCTAGTCAATTCAGGCACAGCTGGGAATTTTATTGACAGAGCGTTAGCCCTTAGTTTAGGGATCCCCCATTATACCTGTGGTTAGACCTTTCAAGGTTCACGCTCTGGATAGTCGACCATTAGGGTCAGGGCTAATCAAGGAGGCCACCATCGTCTCTTTCTCATTGATTCTCCTGCGTTTCCCGTGGTACTAGGCCTTCCTTGGTTGACTCGTCATAACCCCACCATTTCCTGGCAACAGAGGGCTCTCACGGGGTGGTCGCAAGAGTGCTCGGGGAGGTGTGTAGGAGTTTCCGTTGGTGCTACCACGGTGGAAAGTCCAGACCAGGTCTCCACCGTGCACATCCCCCCAGAATA
This sequence comes from Hucho hucho, assembly GCA_003317085.1. Taxonomy (NCBI): domain Eukaryota; kingdom Metazoa; phylum Chordata; class Actinopteri; order Salmoniformes; family Salmonidae; genus Hucho; species Hucho hucho. The sequence continues at coordinate 64,124 of QNTS01001188.1, forward strand.
TGCCGATTTGGCTCTCACCTTCTGTAAAAAGAAGGCGACTCAATTACCACCCCATCGACGGGGGGATTGTACGATAAATCTCCTGGTAGACGCTGCACTTCCCAGGAGTCACGTGTATCCCCTGTCGCAAGAGGAGACGGCGGCTATGGAAACATATGTCTCCGAATCCCTGGGACAGGGGTACATTCGTCCCTCCACTTCACCTGCCTCCTCAAGTTTCTTTTTTGTGAATAAGAAGGATGGAGGTCTGCGCCCGTGCATTGACTATAGAGGTCTCAATCAAATCACGGTGAGGTACAGCTACCCGCTACCTCTTATCGCCACGGCGATTGAGTCAATGCACAGGGCGCGCTTCTACACTAAACTGGATCTCAGGAGTGCGTACAACCTGTTGCGTATCTGGGAGGGAGACGAGTGGAAAACAGCGTTCCCGGAATGTAAAGGCAGACGCACTGTCCCGACTGTATGACACAGAGGAGCGGCCCATGGATCAGACTCCCATTATCCCGGCTTCCTGCCTGGTAGCGTCGGTCGTGTGGGAGCTGGACACGTACATTGAACAGTACAGAGCCAGCTCCACCTCAGGGTCCCGTTGGGCGTCAGTATGTTCCATCTGTTGTCCGTGACCGGTTGATCTATTGGGCCCACACATCACCCTCCTCTGGTCATCCAGGGATCGGGCGGACAGTGCGCTGTCTGACAGGGAAGTACTGGTGGCCCACCCTGGCTCGGGATGTGAGGGTTTATGTTTCCTCCTGCTCGGTGTGCACTCAGTGTAAGGCTCCTAGACACCTGCCCAGAGGTAAGCTACATCCCTTACCCGTTCCACAATGGCCTTGGTCACACCTATGGGTGGATTTTCTTACGGATCTTCCTCCCTCACAGGGTAACACCACGATCCTGGTCGTTGTGGATCGTTTCTCTAAGTCCTGTCGCCTCATCCCTATGCCCGGTCTTCCTACGGCCCTACAAACTGCGGAGGCCCTGTTTACTCACGTCTTCCGGCACTACGGGATGCCTAAGGATATAGTGTCTGATCGGGGTTCTCAGTTCACTTCGAGAGTCTGGAGGGCGTTTATGGAACGTCTGGGGGTCTTGATCAGCCTTACCTCGGGTTTCCACCCTGAGAGTAATGGGCAGGTGGAGAGAGTGAACCAGGATGTGTGCAGGTTTCTGCGGTCCTATTGCCAGGACCGGCCGGGGGAGTGGGCGGCATTCGTGCCCTGGGCAGAGATGGCGCAGGAACTCGCTCCGCCACTCCTCCACTAACCTTTCCCCTTTTCAGTGTGTTTTGTGGTACCAGCCGGTTCTGGCACCGTGGCATCAGAGTCAGACCGAGGCTCCTGCGGTAGACGATTGGTTCAGGCACGCGGAGGAGACCTGGGAAGCTGCCCATGGTCACCTCCAGTCACCGCAGTGAGGCCCCGGTGTTCGCACTGGGGGACAGGGTCTGGGTCTTGACACCCGAAGCCTGCCCTGCCGGAAGCTGGGTCCGCGGTTTGTGGGGCCATTTAAAGTCCTGAGGAGAGTGAAGGAGGTTTGTTACAGGTTACAGCTTCCCCCTGATTACCATATTAACCCCTCGTTTCATGTGTCTCTCCTCAGGCCGGTGGTGATTGGTCCGATCCAGGAGTCTGAGGTGCGGGAGGTTCCTCCGCCCCCTCTGGACATCGAGGGGGGCCCGGCGTACTCCGTCCGTTCCGGGTCGGCCTCGAGGCCGGTGTCGGTACGCTGATGGAGCCGCGCGTTAAGGGGGGGTACTGTCACGACTTCGACTGAAGTCGGTTCCCCTCCTCGTTCGGGCGGCATTCGGCGGTCGACGTCACCGATCTACTTTCCATTTGTCTTGTCTTGTTTTTCACACACCTGGTTTGCATTCCCCATCATTATCTGTTGTGTATTTAACCCTCTGGTTTCCCCCATGTCCTTGTGTGGGATTGTTTATTGTGAAGCCGTTTCTTTCCGGCTGGTGCATTTCATTTTATGCCTCGCCTGTTTTGCATATGGCATGTTTATTTGTATTTACGCGTTTAGCGTTTTGCATGTATATTTGTTTGAGTAAAGTTTTTGCTCACTCAGTACTGTTCTCCTGCGCCTGACTTTATGCACCAGCTACACAAGAGCCTGACAAGTGCCTGTCCAGTCTTTCACATTAGATGTTCTATAGTACCTGTCCAGTCATATGGTCCTTCACATTAGAAGTTCTATAGTACCTGTCCAGTCATATTGTCCTTCACATTATATGTTATTTTATTGTTTTCTTGAAGGTAGATGTACTTTCTGCTTGAGAAATGTGAGTTCAAGCCTTCATTGTCAAATTGCTGCAAAGGAACCACTACTAAAGGACACCAATAAGAAGAAGAGACTTGCTTGGGCCAAAACATTAGATCGGTGGAAATCTGTCCTTTGGCCTGATGAGAACAAATTTGAGATTTTGGGTTCCATCAGCTGTGTTTTTTTGAGACGCAGAGTAGGTGAACGAATGATCTCTGCATGTGTGGTTCCTACCGTGAAGCATGGAGGAGGAGGTGTTATCGTGTGGGGGTGCTTGGCTGGTGACACTTGATTTATTTAGAATTCAAGGTACACTTAACCAGCATGGCTACCACAGCATTCTTCAGCGATACGCCATCCCATCTGGTTTCCGCTTAGTGGGACTATCATTTGTTTTTCAACAGGACAATGACAACACACCTCCTGGCTATGTAAGGGATATTTGACCAAGAAGGAGATGGATGGAGTGCTGCATCAGATGACCTGGCCTCCACAATCACCCGACCTCAACCTAATTGAGATGGTTTGGGATGAGTTGGACCGCAGATTTAAGGAAAAGCAGCTAATGAGTGCTCAGCATATGTGGGAACTCCTTCAAGACTGTTGTAAAAGCATTCCAGTTGAAGCTGGTAGAGAGAATGCCAAGAGTGTGCAAAGTTGTCATCAAGGCAAATGGCGGCTACTTTGAAGAATATAAAATATATTTAGATTTGTTTAACACTTTTTTGGTTACTACATGATTCCATATCTGTTATTTCATAGTTTTGATGTCTTCACTATTATTCTACAATGTAGAAAAAAGTACAAATAAAGAAAAACCCTTGAATGAGTAGGTGTATCCAAACTTTTGACTGCTACAGTACGTGAGAACGCTGTTCACTGACTATAGCTCAGCGTTCAATGCCATAGTGCCCTCCAAGCTCATCACTAAGCTAAGGACCCTGGGACTGAACACCTCCCTCTGCATCTGGATCCTTGAGTTCCTGACGGGACGCCCCCAGGGGTTTAGGGTAGGCAACAACACATCTGCCACGCTGACCATCAGCATGGGGGACTGGGCACGCCCCCCTGTGTGGCCCCCGTGTTGAGGATCAGCGTGGCGGAGGTGTTGTTGCCTACCTTCACCACTTGTGGTCGGCCCATCAGGAAATCCAGGACCCAGTTGCACATGGAGGGGTTCAGACCCAGGACCCTGAGCTTAGTGATGAGCTTGGAGGGCCCTATAGTCTTGAAGGCTGAGCTGTAGTCGATTTAACAGCATTCTTATTTCTCATGTCCAGGTGGGATAGGGCAGTGTGCATTGCAATGGCGATTGTGTCGTTCGTGATCTGTTGGGACGATATGCGAATTCTTGTAGATTTAGGGTGTACGGTAAGGTGGAGATGATATGGTCCTTATCTAGCCTCTCAAATTGAGTGCTACAGGGTCGAAAAGCATTTAGTTCAGTTGCTTTCTTGGGTACAGGAACAATGGTGGACATCTTGAAGCAAGTGGGGACAACAGACTGGGATAGGGAGAGTTTAAATATGTCCGTAAACACTCTGCACATGCTCTGAGGAAGTGGCTTGGTATGCTGTCTGGGCCAACAGCCTTGCTAGGGATATTACGCTTAAATGACTTACTCCCGTCGGCCACAGAGAACGAGAGTACACAGTCCTCGTGAGCGTGGGGAGCCCCCGTCGGCGGCTCAATGTTATTTTCCTTGAAGGGGACAAAGAAGGTGTTTAACTCGTCCGGGAGCGAGGCATGGTGTCCACGACGTGGCTGGTTTTCCATTTATAATCTGTTTTGTGTCTGAGCCATTGAATTGCCACTTAGACCCTGTACTTTTGTCTGTTTGATTGCCTTACGGATGTCTAATCTGATCAGTTTGTACACGTCCATGTTCCCTGTTTGCCATGGTTAAATATGTCAGGGACAAGATTGTAGACCTACACAAGGCTGGAATGGGCTACAAGACCATCGCCAAGCAGCTTGGTGAGGTGACAACAGTTGGTGCGATTATTCTCATCCAAATCAAAATCTGACAACGCTGTGATATTGCCAAGAAGCAGAGCTTTTGATGACTATGCAACACTTGTATATTGATGAATGTTTAATAATTCAACTTTTGGATTTTGAATTTGGCGCCTTGCATTTCACCGGGTAGTGTCGGGAGTGACCCGCTAGCGCCCCACCACTCCCTAAGTAGTTAACCCTTTCACACGTACCATCTCATAGCTGTGATCGTGCTACAGTGGTCCCTCAAGTGTACGATCTCATCCTTGTGATTAGAACGTTCGTTTAGAATGTTTATTTAAAACGCCAGTTTCGAATGACAACAATCAACAATTGAGCTGGCCACACTTTTTTCAGAAACTATTTACACAAACATAGTCCTTACAAAGTTATGTCCAGAATGTGAGCAGTTTATTTTTGGATTCAACGTTCAGACATTCACAGAAGTAGATACAGCATAACACAAAATGTAGGCTACATTTGTCCTTGCACTAACTGAGGAAAGATTGACGCAACAAGTGGTCATATTTTCGAACTCTCGGCTGACATAAACTACAATATGAATTAGTTAATAGCAATTACTGTGTATAATTAATCACATCACAGGTGAGCTCACCATTGACCGAAATAATTAGGTAAAACACTTTCTAGACGTCGAAAGTAAACGAGTTTCAGCGCGCAGCCATGCTTTTTCCTCACAGAAACCAAAGATGATAAGAGAAGACAAGATGACTTTGGTCTGTTTATAGTATGCACGTTGAAGGGATGTGTCGTCTACTATAGTTCACATCCCACCATTCATTTCCGGAAGTCCTCAAAAATGAGTGAACCCTTACTCACCTCATTTTGCTATAACATCTTTGGTCAAACAGACGATTACGTGAAACCCAGAATGCATTGTATGTCAACAAACATGGCTACACAGCTGAAATATTTTACACACAGAATATGTGCCCATTACAATCTATGCAATAATCGGAATGCATGATTTGTCACCTGTAATTGAAAACGTGAATAAAACAGTGAATATATAAATAACTACCACACAGAACATTTTCTGATAGTGATTTATTGATACAAGTGTCGCGTGCTCAACGTAACCTCTCACTCCCACTCTGAGCCACTCAGTGTTGTTGTTTATGTATGTAGCTAGTGAGCTAAGCTGTAGCATTAGCAATGTCTTTCAAAAGGAGACCACTCACAAATGTGGAAATTCTGGAGATTGTTTTTAATTCTGACAATGAGTCTGAGTATGAAAGTCAGGAATCTGATTCTGACAGTGACAGTGAGGAGCTTCCCCCCAACCTTGTAGCCATTGAGAACCCTGAATCTGAGGTTCCCTTGTCCACTGACGAAGTACCAGGTCCCTTTGAAGATGCTGGTGGTGATGGAGGCAGACCGACAGTGGATGAAGTACAGGAGTTCTGTGGTAGTTGGAAGGCTGCCAGTCATTTCATCCCTCCTGGCCCTGCTGTTTGTTTTGATGAGTCCCAGTCTGGAGTGCAACGCCCCTTGCCATTTCCAACTGAGGCAGTGTGCTTCAAGTTGTTTCTGACAGAGGAGCTGGTGGGAAACATAGTAGAGGAGACCAATCGCTATGCCTTGGAGCTACAGGAGAAGAGAGAGCCAGGAGTGAGGGAGAAACTCGCTAAATGGGTGACAACCATAATTAGTGAAATGTATACTTTCCTGGTGACATTCCTCCTCATGGGGATAGTAAAGAAGAACTCCCTAAGAGAATACTGGAGCACAGATCCTATGTTTGCAACCCCCTTCTTTGCCACCCTCTTTTCCCAAGACCGCTTCCTAGCTCTGCTGCGATGCCTGCATTTTGTCAACAATGCTACTGCCATCCTAAGTGACCCGTTACACAAAATAAGAAATGTTCTTATCAGCCTGACATCAGCATTTGGTCGGGTCTTTGTGCCATACAAGGACCTATGCATTGATAAGTCCCTGATGTTATGGAAAGGTAGGCTGGCGTTCCGTCA
>QNTS01001188.1:72818-143015 GCA_003317085.1 Hucho hucho
TTGTGAATTAACAGCGATGATTGATTCCGGTGCCGCTCTGAATCTGATCAATAAGGACCTCGTCACCAAGTATAACATTCCAATTCAACCCTGCACACCACCTATCAAAATCAAGGCCATCAATGATACCCTCATTGGAGAGGGGATCACCCATCAAACCAAAACTCTCACACTCAATGTTGGGGTTCTGCATCAAGAGTCCATCTCCCTATACATCGTTGACTCCCCGAAACTCGAGATTATTCTGGGACATCCCTGGCTCTCCATCCACGACCCTGACATTTCCTGGTATCACGGTGAGCTAATTCATTGGTCATCGTTTTGTTTTGATCATTGCTTCCCCCCTAAACTTCATCCATGTCACACAACTCGAATTGAAATTCCAGACACCCTCGAAACTGTGAACATTCCCCCTTACTACTCTCATCTGTCATAAGTGTTTAGTAAAACTAAGGCCACTCAGCTACCACCCCACCGACCTTGGGACTGTACTATTGATCTGCTTTCCAATGCCATGCCACCCAAGGGGAAAGTTTCCCCTCTCTCCCGACCTGAAAGCCAAGCTATGGAGGAGTATATTGCAGAAGCCCTAAAATCCGGTTTTATTCGTCCCTCTACATCTCCTGCAGCTGCGGGATTCTTCTTTGTAGAGAAGAAGGATGGAGGATTAAGGCCCTGCATCGATTACCGGGGACTAAATAATGTGACCTTGAAATTCCGTTATCCACTCCCTCTTGTACCTTCCGCCCTTGAGCAGCTACGGGAAGCTACCCTGTACACTAAACTGGATTTAAGAAGTGCCTACAATCTAATCTGGATAAAGGAGGGGGATGAGTGGAAAACTGCTTTTCACACCACCAGAGGCCACTATGAGTACCAGGTTATGCCATATGGGCTTACCAATTCACCTGCCATTTTCCAATCCTTCATCAATGAAATCTTCAAGGACCTTCTCAACCAGTTCGTGATAGCATACATTGATGATATTCTCATCTACTCCAGGTCGGAGGCAGAACACATCGACCATGTGAAAATAGTCCTCTCTCGATTGCTCAAGAATCAACTCTATGTCAAGGCAGAAAAGTGCGAATTCCATGTGAAGCAAACCTCGTTCCTAGGCTACCATATCAGTCACCATGGAGTAAAGATGGAGGAAGTGAAAGTTCAAGCGGTAACAGAATGGCCCCAACCGACTACGGTCAAAGAATTACAAAGATTCTTAGGCTTTGCTAATTTCTACAGACGTTTCATTCGCAACTACAGCTCGGTAGCATCCCCTCTAACATCTCTTCTAAAGGGTAAACCCACCAGGCTGGCATGGACTAAGGAAGCCACCAACGCTTTCATCGATCTGAAAGAGAGATTCACATCTGCCCCTATTCTGAAGCACCCAGACCCCGACCTACCCTTTATAGTAGAGGTGGATGCTTCCGACTGTGGAATCGGGGCAGTGCTATCGCAGCGAACCGGCCAACCAAGTAAACTCCATCCATGTGCATTCTTCTCAAGGAAACTAACCGCCGCGGAACGTAACTATGATGTAGGAAACAAGGAGCTACTCTCTATGAAAGCAGCCATCGAGGAGTGGTGACACTGGTTAGAGGGAGCTGTACATCCTTTCCAAATTATCACAGACCACAAAAATTTGGAGTACATTCAAAACGCTAAACGCCTTAACCCACGTCAAGCCCGTTGGGCTCTCTTCTTCACGCGGTTCCAATTTACAGTGACCTATCGTCCCGGCAGCAAGAACTGTAAAGCCGATGCCCTCTCCAGACGGTATGACTTACCCTCGGCACACTGCTCTTCAGGATCTATCCTCCCCCGCTCGGTTATCCTCGCCCCTGTATCTTGGGATATTATGGAAGAGCTACACCAAGAACAGGAACGTGAACCTCCACCAGCTCATTGCCCCCCTGATAAACAGTACGTACCCCTAGGTCTACGCCAACAAATCATGCAATGGATCCACACCTCCATTAGTGTAGGCCATCCCGGCATTTCACGCACATTACATCTCCTACAGAATTCATTTTGGTGGCCTGCAATGGCTAAAGACGTCACTGCTTATGTCAAGTCTTGTCCAGTCTGTGCACAATCCAAAACACCCAAAGAATTACCCTCTGGTCTCCTGAAAACCCTACCCATCTCACAACGACCATGGTCCCACCTGTCCATAGACTTTGTCACAGATCTACCCCCCTCCGACCATTACACCACTATACTGGTTATTATTGACCGTTTCTCCAAATCCTGTCGTTTAGTTCCATTAAAAGGACTACCTACTGCCATGGAAACTGCCCAAGCCCTGTTCCACCATGTCTTCCGAGTATACGGTCTCCCAGAAGATATCGTCAGCGATCGAGGAACGCAATTCACCTCTCAAGTATGGAGAGCTTTCTGCAAAAAATTGGATATCAATGTGAGTCTTACGTCCGGATATCACCCACAAGCTAACGGCCAAGTTGAACGCCTCAATCAGGAAATCGGAAGATATCTACGGTCCTACTGCAGTCGAGAGCAACACCGATGGTCCGAGTTCCTACCCTGGGCCGAATATGCTCAGAACTCTCTCACACACACCTCCACAGGCATGACCCCCTTCCAGTGCGTCCTGGGGTTCCAACCTCCCTTGTTCCCGTGGTCAGGCGAACCTTCCTCAGTCCCAGCGGTGGATGACTGGATTCGTCGCAGCGAGAGGTTGTGGGAAAGTGCACGCATCCGTCTCCAGCGGGCCGTGAGAATACAGGAATTCCAGGCCAACAGACTACGTCGCCCACATCCTCTCTACCAACCAGGACAACGGGTCTGGCTCTCAACCAAGGACATCAAGCTCAGGCTACCAAGCAGGAAGCTCAGCCCAAGGTATGTTGGCCCTTTTAAAATTCTAAAAAGAATCAATGAGGTCACTTACCGATTGGAGCTTCCTGCTAATTACCGTATCTCTCCCTCCTTCCATGTATCCCTCCTCAAACCGGTCCATACGCACACTGACCCTAACCATGAGACACCAGAACCACCTCCCCCATTGGACTTTGAGGGAACTCCTGCTTATTTGGTAAAGGAGTTGCTAGACTCAAGACGAAGAGGGGGCCGGCTCCAATATCTGGTGGATTNCTGATCGACCAGCACCACGACCACGGGGACGCCCACGTCGAGCGCCAGGAGTCGCTCTTAGAGAGGGGGGTTCTGTAAGGCCTAACCAGCAGAGGGAGCCATCTCCTGAGTACTGACTCTGCTCCACTTCCCCTGGTTTCCTCTGCACCAATTTCCTGTTTGGTTGACTATTTAACCTGTAAACTATGCATGGACTCTTTGCGAAGTATTGCCAGTTACCCTGCCTTACCGAGCGTTCTGATCACCTGTTTGACTGATGTTTATGTTACGATCTCTTGCCTGCCTACTGACCTATGCCTATTGGATTACCCCTTTGGATGACGACAGATCTGACTGCTTCTCTGGTTTTGACCCTCTGCCTGCCTTCTCGTATATGCTCCCGCAACCTGCCCTGAATAAACTTCCGCACATGGATTCTAACTCTGCCTCAGCGTATTCGTTACAATAAGTAACATAATAAAACACTGCTATAAAAATAGAATACTGCATTGACAAAATTGGGCCAATTGTGTGCCGCCCTATGGGACTCCCAAACACAGCCGGTTGTGATACAACATGGATTCAAACCTGGGTGTCTGTAGTGATGCCTAGCACTGAGATGCAGTGCCATAGACTGCTGCGCCACTTGGGAGGCATAAGGCCAGGGTAGCTTCAAAATACAACATAAGCTAATACTTTTCTGACGCAACTAGCATTGTTTTACAGAGCTGATAGATGAATGTAGCTAGCTACCTAAGCAAGATTGAATATAACACCATAAAGGTTATGAAATGAGTAACGTTACCTCACGTGTCCGCGGTTATAAGGAATATACAAATATATTATGCTCCATAAATACAGTGAGCTACAATAGAAACGACATAACACGACATACTGAAACTATTACAACGTAATAAGGCACTTACTTTGATATAAACGCACACGTTTCCAAAGTTATTATTAGCAACGAAAACAACAATGACTGCGATGCTGGCAAAAGAAGGAAAATGTGAACACGTGTGCAGATCGTTCCGATGAGAAAATGTCTGCAGACTTGAACTGCACAAACAATTAGGAAGTGCTTGGGGAATTTTGTCCGGGTCAGAAATGTCCCAAAAATGTAATTGTCCGCAAAAGTAAAAATGACTATTTTTATGTGAATGAACGAGGAGGCGGAACACAGTTCAATTCAAACTGCTCTTAGAAAATAAAATATTTTTAGAAAATCTTTGGAAGTTGAAACAGCCTATAAATAAAAACAGGCTAAATTCCTTGTTTTGAGGGCAGCGCGGATTAAATGTATTGTTGAATAACAATCACATTCTATTATGGAGAGAACGTCATAACATCATCACGTGCATAAAATAACTCACGCTGGGGCGACCGTTAGAGATATTTGGAACTCACGCATGAAAGGGTTAAAGTAATTTGCAATGTCACATGGTTTTGTAATAAACACACACTCTGATTCAACAAAAGGGGCAGACATGTTTGAATTCCTACTCATTATAACATTTCTCCATATTTTTTTGTAATGGTAATATCCTTTCTATTTACCTTTGTTCAGCTTGGTAACAAGATTTATTTGCTTATTAGACAGATCTATCTGCTCGCTTTCTGGCATCATTACGCTGAACCATTACATTTCCAGTGTTAATTTGCTAACTTGTAATTACTTCGCTACAATGGCCTATGTATTGCCTTACCTCCTTACGTTATTTACACACACTGTATATAGACTTTTTCTATTGTGTTATTGACTGTACGTTTGTTTATTCCATGTGTAACTCTGTGTTGTTGTTTGTGTCGCACTGCTTTGCTTTATCTTGGCCAGGTCAGTTGTAAATGAGAACCTTTTCTCAACTGGCCTACCTGGTTAAATAAAGGCGAAATGCAATACATTTTTTTATTTTTTATTCTCAGCTCATCATCAATCCATGTTGGACCTCAAAGTATGTTTTCTTAATTGGATGTGCTTATCAACAATACTCATAAATCATTTCCGATGCGCACTCAGTGCCATTTCAGGATCATCCTCACAGCCATGGCACATTCTTAACTTCATCCATAAATGAGTCCTGATTGAACCCCCCATCTTCAGTATATTAACTTTGCTACTTAGTTTTTTCTAGTGCCACTAATACAGCTTTAGAGCAATGTTCAGCCGTATTGGTAAAAATATGATCAGTACCGGTTGATGATGTGGTGCCGGACCTATAAGTGAACGCTCTGATTGGTAGTGTCATAACTTGGGTCAGGTTACGTACATTGGCCAGAGAAAAAGCTTTTTTCTCAGTATTCAAATATTAAAAATATTTCCCTGTTTTCATCAGATATCCTATCCAACATTTTCACAGCTTACATCAAGCTATTTCACATTAGCACTAGGTGGCCTGTAGCAGCAGCCAACTAGTGTCAGTTTCAAATGTGATAAATGCACATGTACTCATAGCCTCTATTTTACCCAGTATTAAGTCATTGCGTTGTTTGGCTGGAATATGACTCTGGACATAAACTGCAACTCCACCTCCATATCTATTCCTGTCCCTTCTCAACAAAATATATCCCTGTATTGAGATCTCTGCCTCCTCAAATGAAGAGTCCAAATGAGTCTCTGATATTGCTAATATGTCAATGTTATTTTGACTGCACTAGAAAGCATATTTCATTCATTTTATTCCTTAAACTGCATATATTCAAATGAGCAATCAACCAACCTTTTCTTTGGTAAGTTTAGAGTATTTGATTGCCCAAGCATGAATCAGCAGTGTGAATCTGAGAGATGCTCAGCCAGTGTGTGTGCATGTGGGGTAAGTGGGGCTGGGATTACTGACCCAAAGGATTGTGTTTGTCACTGCTCCTAGGCTTTTTCCCTACATTCTCTCTCAGCTTTCATTGCTGGTATGTTGTTGATGATGCACTCCAGGATTTGCGTGGCCGTACAGTTATTTGGTCATTTTTAGTGTGCTCATTCAGTACACATCAGATTAAAATATAATTTGGGTATGAATATGTTTTGATAATGGCTCTAATTGAATTATATTAGCTAGCCACAATGGATACAAACATCTCATTGGTCTGTGTTAGTGTAATTTTGTGTGAGAGGATAATGTAATAACCCTAAATGGTCTTTGTAAATCTTAACTTCTTAGGGAGCGGCTCCCGAGGTGACGATTTTGGAGAGTCTGGCATGCCCAAAGTAAAATGCCTCCCACTCAGGCCCAGAAAATAGGATATGCACATAATTAGTACTATTGGATAGGAAACACTCTGAAGTTTCTAAAAGTGTTAACATAATGTCTGTGAGTGTAACAGAACAGATATAGCAGGCGAAAACCCGAGAAAAATCCATCCGGAATTACTGTTTTTTGTCATGTTGGCTCTGTTTGACAGTCTCCCTATTTTTTTCAAAGGCAAGCAGCTCTGAGATTTCAGTACCTATGGCTTCCACTAGATGTCAACAGTCTCTATACAAAACCAGGAAACGTTAGCCCTGACCAGAACGGATAGGGAGAGAATATGGTCCAGGGAGCTCAGATGTCAACAAGCTTTTGCAGGCGCGCAACCGAGTGCGCGCTCCACTGTTTCTTCCTTTCTTATCGTTCAGGCTACAATCCGGTTGAAATATTATAGTAAATATACATAAAAGAATACCTAAGGAAACATTAAAAAGGATGTTTGATTTGTTTGTAGAAATATGATAGGTATAATTTCAACGCATTCTCTTCACGGTTCTATGGGCGACTCGACGGTGGATTTTATGAACATAATGCGCCAAACAAACTGAGATTTATGGATATAATAAATGACTTTTTCTAACCAAAGAAGCATGGATTGTCTTCGTTGGACACTTGGGAAGCCCTCAGCAGAAGTTCATCAAAGGTAATAGATTTTATATTAGCGATTTTATGCGTTTTGTGAGACCCGGGTTGGGTTATGGATTTATGCTAATGCCTAAATATTAGAGGTGCTACCCTCAAACAATCAAATGTTGTGCTTTTGCCGTAAAGCCTTTTTGAAATCTGACAACACTGTGATATTGCCAAGAGTCAGAGCTTTTGATGGCTATGAATGAAACACTTGTATATTGATGAATTTTTAATAATTCAACTTTTGGATTTTGAATTTGGCGCTTTACATTTCACCGGGTAGTGTCGGGAGTGCCCCACTGCTCCGTAAGAGGTTAAACAACATCCTTATTTTTCAGTTAAGGATGGATTGGTTTGTATGACACTGGACTATTCTCTGGATTTGTTTATACAGCCCCAATCCTTCAGGGGTAATTTCCATGAAATCACACCTCCAAATCAAAATATATCTCCTGTCATTTCTATTAGATCTTATCTCCAACATTTATTAAGGAAGTTTCCAAAAAGAAAAGCCTTTCAAAACGGTTGCCTATCTTAAAGCACCCTTTTAACAGAACATTTTCAAACGTGGGACCTTGTAAATCACATTTTTGCACAACAGCATTGTTGTTATTTATTCCCCCAGCCTCCGAGATAGCTACAGTCTGTCTGAGGGACAGGGTGAAATGGTTGTCTGATTGCATTTGACCAACTCAAGGTCTGTGAGGAAATCCAGTGTGTAATTGTTGTGCTAACAGTCTGGGAGTTAGCTCTTTGTGCAGGGGAAAGATAAAGACCTGGACGGTTCCTCCTCTGACATTGTGCTCAGCTAAGCCTTAGCTGACAGTCTCTGTGGCCAGACGTCACCCTGGCTGAGATAGCCTCCTAGAGTGGAATGTAGGTCCCCATTTCTTACCACAATCCAACTAGTATAGTGCAGGAATTTCTCTCTTTCTCTCTCTCACACACACACACACACACACACACACACACACACACACACACACACACACACACACACACACACACACACACATACACACACACACACTTCAATTCAACTGAGCATTACTGTCATGAATAGAACCACCTGCTGCTAACAAAGATATGCAATTACGCCAGAAATTATAAATTAAACAGATTGTTCATCTGTCAAAACACATTTGAGTTATATACTCCAACGTTGTTTTAAGTTGGCCACCAGGGGGCCAAGCAGATGTTTTCTGCTTCAAACCACAACTTCTATGCTCTCTATATCACAGGAGTTTGGTGGCATCTTAATTGGGGATGAAGGGCTTGTGGTAATGGCTGGAGCAGAATACATGGAATGGTATCAAATACATTAAACACATGGTTTCCATGGGTTTGATGCCATTCCATTTAAGAAGATTGCGCCGGAAGAGATGGCAGCAGTTTTACGGGCGCCCAACCAGTTGTGCTATTATGTGTTTTACCGCAAGGCACTTCAGAGGGTAGTGCGTACGGCCCAGTACATCACTGGGGCTAAGCTGCCTGCCATCCAGGACCTCTACACCAGGCGGTGTCAGAGGAAGGCCCTAAAAATTGTCATAGACCCCAGCCACCCCAGTCATAGACTGTTCTCTCTACTACCGCATGGCAAGCGGTACCGGAGTGCCAAGTCTAGGACAAAAAGGCTTCTCAACAATTTTTACCCCCAAGCCATAAGACTCCTGAACAGGTAACCAAATGGTTACCCGGACTATTTGCATTGTTTTAGCTCTTTACTTACCTACACACACGCACACACACACATACCTTTTTTTGCACTATTGGTTAGAGCCTGTAAGTAAGCATTTCACTGTAAGGTCTACACCTGTTGTATTTGGCGCACGTGACAAATAATCTTTGATTTGATTTGATTTGCTCTGTTCCAGCCATTATTATGAGCCGTCCTCCCTTCAGCAGCCTCTACTGCTCTCTCTACATGGCCAAAAGTATGTGGTCGTCAAACGTCCCATTCCAAAATCTTGGGCATTAATATGGAGTTCGTCCCCCCTTTGCTGCTATAACATCCTCCACTCTTCTGGGAAGGCTTTCCATTAAATGTTGGAACATTGCTGCTGGGACATGCTTCCATTCAGCCACAAGAGCATTAGTGAGGTCGGGCACTGATATTGGGCGATTAGGCCTGGCTCGCAGTCGGCGTTCCAGTTCATCCCAAAGGTGTTTGTTGGGGTTGAGGTCAGGGCTCTATGCAAACCATTTCTGTATGGACCTCCATTTGTGCATGGGGGCATTGTCATGCTGAAACAGGAAAGGGCCTTCCCCAAACTCTTGCCACAAAGTCGGAAGCACAGAATCGTCTGGAATGTCATTGTATGCTGTAGCGTGAAGATTTCCCTTCACTGGAACTAAAGGGCCTAGCCCGAACCATGAATAACAGCCCCAGACCATTATTCCTCCTCCACCAAACTTTACAGTTGGCACTATGAATTCGGGCAGGCAGCATTCTCCTGGCATCCGCCAAACCCAAATTTGTCCGTCGAACTGCCAGATGGTGAAGTGTGATTCATCACTCCAGAGAACACGTTTCCACTGCTCCAGAGTCCAATGGCGGCTAGCTTTACACCACTCCAGTCAAAGCTTGGCATTGCACATGGTATTCTTAGGTTTGTGTGCGGCTGCTCAGCCATGGAAACCCATTTCATGAAGTTCTCTACGAACAGTCCTTGTGCTGATGTTGCTTGTAGAGGCAGTTTGTAATTCATTAGTGAGTGTTGCAACCGAGGACAGGCAATTCTTACGGGCTTCAGCACTCGCCGGTCCCGATCTGTGAGCTTGTGTGGCCTACCACTTCACGGCTGAGCCTTAGAAATTTGATGAACTGACTTGTTGAAAAGGTGGCATCCTATGACTGTGCTACGTTGAAAGTCACTGAGCTCTTCAGTACGGGCCATACTACTGCCAATGTTTGACTATGTAGATTGCATGGCTGTGTGCTTGATTTTAAACACCTGTCAGCAACGGGTGTGGCTGATTTGAAGCGGTGTCCACATACTTTTAGTGGAGACAATGAAGACCAGTGAAAGCATGCAGAGAATTGTGTAACAGGGTTATAGCCCACAGTACCTGTTCTCCTTTCATCAATGGCCCTATTTTATCCTTCACCCTCATACGCATTCAATGACCTGCTACCCTTTCGTATTTAATTTGCTCTTTACTCTGTTTCAATACAGGACGTAATAATTAACTTGAAAGATCTGTGGCATTATCTGATGATCCAACATCGAATTAGCCACCTGGGGCACCCGATGCTCATGGACACATCAACTGGGGCCCTGATGCTCAGAGACACATCATGTCCCACCCAGTTGCATGTCACCACGATGCCTATGATAGCAGGTTGCTATGGAAATGATAAACAGCTGTTAAATTGGGATCAACATAGATGATATAGCTAGACAGTTCAGTTAATTTATCATCAAACACTAGGAAAATGGCTTGAAAAAGATAAGGCAAACACTCTCAAACATCTCTATGGGTCCGTCTATGTGCTGTCTAACCAGAAATGGTGGCTCGAGAGGAAGATTCTGAACGAAAAGGTAGGACATTTATATAGATATTTGTCTTATAGTATACGGTACATTCGGAAAGTATTCAGACCCCTTCACTTTTTACACATTTTGTTATGTTACAAACTTATTCTAAAATTGATAAAATTATTTTAAACAGGTTTTTAAAAATGTTGGCAAATTTATAAAAAAAATATATATATCTTATTTACATAAATATTCAGACCCTTTGCTATGAGACTGCATCCTGTTTCCATTGATCATCCTTGACATGTTTCTACAACTTGATTGGAGTCCACCTTTGGTAAATTAAATTGATTGGACATGATTTGGAAAGGCACACACCTGTCTATATAAGGTCCCACAGTTGACAGTGCATGTCAGAACAAAAACCAAGCCATGAGGTTGAGGGAATTGTCCATAGAGCTCGTGTCGAGGCACAAATCTGGGGAAGGGTAACAAAAAAACTTCTGCAGCATTGAAGGTCCCCAAGAACACAGTAAACTCCATCATTCTTAAATGGACAAAGTTTGGAACAACCAAGAAAGGGAGGTAAACAAGAGTGGCCAGACGAAAGCGACTCTTTAGTAAAAGACACATGACAGCCCGCTTGGAATTTGCCACAAGGCACCTAAAGAACTCTCAGATGATGAGAAACAAGATTCTCTTGTCTGATGAAACCAAGACTGAACTCTTTGGCCTGAATGCCAAGCGTCACGTCTGGAGGAAACAAGGCACCGCTCATCACCTGGCCAATACCATCCCTGCGGTGAAGCATGGTCGTGGCAGAATCATGCTGTGGGGATATTCTTCAGCAGCAGGGACTGGGTGATTAGTCAGGATCGAGGGAAAGATGAAAGGAGTAACGTACAGAGAGATCCTTGATAAAAACGTGCTCCAGAGCACTCAGGACCTCAGACTGGGGTGAAGGTTCACTTTCCAACAGGATAACGACCCTAAGCACACAGCCAAGACAACACGGGAGTGCCTTCTGGACAAGTCTCTGAATGTCCTTGAGTTGCCCAGCCAGAGACTTAAACCCGATTGAACATCTCTTGAGAGACCTGAAAATAGCTGTACAGTGACGCTCCCTATCCAACCTGACAGAGCTTGAGAGGATCTGCAGAGAAGATTAGGAAAAAACTCCCCAAATACAGGTGTGCCAAGCTTGTAGTGTCATACCTAAGAAGACTCGAGGATGTAATCGTTGCCAAAGGTACTTCAACAAAATACTGAGTAAAGGGTCTGAACACTTATGTACATGTGATAGTTTTTTATTAAATATACAGTTGAAGTCGGAAGTTTACATACACTTAGGTTGGAGTCATTAAAACTCGTTTTTCAACCACTCCACAAATTTCTTGTTAAACAAACTATGGTTTTGGCAAGTCGGTTAGGACATCTACTTTGTGCATGACACAAGTAATTTTTCCAACAATTATTTCACTTATAATTCACTGTATCACAGTTCCAGTGGCTCAGAAATTTAAAAAACACTAAGTTGACTGTGCCTTTAAACAACTTTGAAAATAAAAAATTAATGATTTTATGACTTTAGAAGCTTCTGATAGGCTAATTGACATCATTTGAGTCAATTGGAGGTGTACCTGTGGATGTATTTCAAGGCCTACCTTCAAACTCAGTGCCTCTTTGCTTGACATCATAGGAAAATCAAAAGATATCAGCCACAAGTCTGGTTCATCCTTGAGAGCAATTTCCAAACGCCTGAAGGTACCACGTTCATCTGTACAAACAATAGTACACAAGTATAAACAGCATGGGACCACGCAGCCGTCATACCGCTCAGGAAGGAAACACGTTCTGTTTCCTAGAGATGAACGTACTTTGGTACAAAAAGTGCAAATCAATCTCAGAACAACAGCAAAGGACCTTGTGAAGATGCTGGAGGAAACAGGTACAAAAGTATCTATATCCACAGTAAAACTAGTCGTATATCTACGTAACCTGAAAGGCCGCTCAGCAAGGAAGAAGCCACTGCTCCAAAACCACCATAAAAAAAGCCAGACTACGGTTTGCAACTGCACATGGGGACAAAGATCGTACTTTTTGGAGAAATGTCCTCTGGTCTGTTTGGCCATGAAGACAATCGTTATGTTTGGAGGAAAAAGGGGGAGGCTTGCAAGCCGAAGAACACCATCCCAACCGTGAAGCACCGGGGTGGCAGCATCATGTTGTGGGGGTGCTTTGCTGCAGGAGGGACTGGTGCACTTCACAAAATAGATGCCATCATGAGGAGGGAAAATTATGTGGATATATTGAAGTAACATCTCAAGACATCAGTCAGATGTTAAAACTTGGTCGCAAATGGGTCTTCCAAATGGACAATGACCCCAAGCATACTTCCAAAGTTGTGGCAAAATGGCTTAAGGACAACAAAGTCAAGATATTGGAGTGGCCATCAAAAAGCCCTGACCTCAATCCCATAGAAAATTTGTGGGCAGAACTGAAAAAGCGTGTGCGAGCAAGGAGGCCTACAAACCTGACTCAGTTACTCCAGCTGTGTCAGGAGGAATGTGCCAAAATTCACCCAATTTATTGTGGGAAGCTTGTGGAAGGCTACTCGAAACGTTTGACCCAAGTTAAAAAAAGGCAATGCTACCAAATACTAATTGAGTGTATGTAAACTTCTGACCAACTGGGAATAGAAATACAAGCTGAAATAAATCACTCTCTACTATTTTTCTGACATTTCACATTCTTAAAATAAAGTGATGATCCTAACTGACATAAGACAGGGAATTTTTACTAGGATTTACTAGGATTAAATGTCAGGAATTGTGAAAACCTGAGTTTAAATGCATATGGCTAAGGTGTATGTAAACTTCCGACTTCAACTGTATAAATTCTCAAAAATCTATAAAAACATATTTTTGCTTTGTTATTATGGGGTATTGTGTGTAGATTCATAAATTTTTTATAATTTTGTAACTTAACAAAATGTGGAAAAGGTCAAGGGGTCGGAATACTTTCCGAATGCTCTGTATATATATACTGTATTTTTAGATCTGGCCGCGGACCTGAGTTTGAGAACTCTGAACTAGTGTGTGTGTGTGTTCAGAGAAAGCCCCCATAGATATTGTACTTGGGTTTTTCCTAGGCTGACTACAGTACAAACCATATTTTCAACATTTATTGACAGCTTTTGGATTGACAGTGATGCTCAATTACCAAGAATTTACTGAGAAATGTGTTGCTGTTAGGATAGTTACCATTTGTTCTTTGAAGTACCAGAAATGACCCATTATTCCTACGTAATTTCCTATGAAATATTAGATGAATAGGGTAACAGTACCCGTAAAATAAAGTGCTACCCATGTTCTCATACAGTGCCCAATTACGATGAAAGCTTTGTGATCCATTCATATCCCCTCTTGCTGTTGAATAACTGCTTTGTTTTGCCTATGAATGTAGCTGCATTGATTCGGCTGCAAGGCTGAGGAGCTCTTTTCAAGCCTTTTCTATGAGATATGGTCTGCAGAAGGTTAAGACTAATTTGAAGAGGGCCTTTAAGGCTAAATGTTCATAACCTCCAAAGGCTGGCTTAACAGTGGAGGTTATGCTGATAAGATCATTTATGATGATTATATGCACACTTGGGCCTAAATAATGCACATAATTTCAACTTGAATAATTGATCATGTTCGTTTGGTATTTGGTATTTTATTATGGAGTCCACACAAAACACGAAACATGACATAATACAGAATGTCAATAGGCAATTACAGTTTAACCTTATTAAAGGCCTTCCTCCTGTTTTCTTCTCATCTCAAACCACCTCAGTCCTTGCATAACGTATGTTGGTATATCAACACAATAGATCTATGTCGTCGACGTTGCGTTTTTCTGTGATGTTTATTGCAAACATGTCTCACATGTCTTTCTCACAAGAGGTACATTGTTTGATGAATTGTTAGATGTCTGATCTTTTTTAATTTTATATATATATATATATATATATATATATATTTAACCTTTATTTAACTAGGCAGGTCAGTTAAGAACAAATTCGTATTTAGAGTGACGGCCTATACCGGCCAAATCCGGACGGTGTAGGCCGGCAGGACTTTTTTTTTATCCCCCTTGAGCTTAACGTCTTTAGTTGTTTTGGAAAATTCTAGCACCATAGACAGTCTCTACCTTTGGTTATTTGTTTAGGGGTTCAATCTAGTCTTATTTCCCCATTTCTTTCTCCCATTCTGTGCACTGCTACTCCCTTTATGGTCTCCTTCTTCATCTGTCAGTGCTCAAGGGGCTTTTCTCAATTAGATTTGCTCACCTCCAATGAGGATCTGTCTGTCAGGGATGGGATTCTGTCTGAATGTCGTTTTGAATGATAGGAGAATTCAGACCTATCACAGCATGGGTGTAGTTGTGAGAGGGAGGGAGGTAGTGAGAGGGAGGGAGGGAGGGAGAGCGAGCGAGCGAGCGAGGCAGGCAGGCATATGGAGACCGGGGCTTTTATGAATTCGATTTGCTCACCTCCTGTGTGCGTCCGCTCTCCTCCGTCCTTTCTCGCCATTTTGAAAAAGGTCAAAGGTAATCGAGGAGAGTCGGCGAGAAGAGGGAACGTGGACAGAAATGTGCTGGTTTGAAATCAGACATTCATTCTCCCCTCGCGCGTCATCAGGCAGTTGCTTTCCAAAGAGATATCCGGGATTGTAATATACTCTGTTTCACGGAAACATAGCTAGCTGGGGACATGCTGTCGGAGTCAGTACAGCCAATGGGATTTTCAGTGCATTGCCCCAACAGGAATAAACATCTCTGCTAAGAACAAGGGCGGGTTGTATGTTTCATGATTAACAACTCATGGTGTAATTGTAACAACATACAGGAAATCAAGTCATTTTTTCACCTGACCAAGAATTCCTCACAATCAAATGCCGACCGTATTATCTCCCAAGAGAACTCTCCCTGCCCTGTGCAACTGGGTCCTGGACTTCCTGACGGGCCACCCCCAGGTGGTGAAGGTAAAAAGTAACATCTCCACTCCACTGATCCTCAACCCTGGGGCCCCACAAGGGTGTTCTCAGCCAACTCCTGTACACCCATGACTGTGTGGCTATGCACGCCTCCAACTCAATCATCAAGTTTGCAGACAACACACCAGTGGTAGGCTGGATTACCATCAATGACGAGACAGCCTACAGGGAGGAGGTGAGGGCCCTCGGAGTGGGGTGTCAGGAAAATAACCTCTCACTCAATGTCAGCAAAACAAAAGAGAGGATCGTGGCCTTCAGGAAACTGCAAAGGGAGAACACCCCTATCCACATTGACGGGACAGCAGTGGAGAACGTGGAAAGTTTTAAGTTCCTCGGTGTACATATCACCGGCAAACTGAAATGGTCCATGCACACACAGTGTGGTGAAGAAGGCGCAACAGCTCCTCTTCAACCTCAGGACAACAACTACCCGATCAAGAACAACAACCACCCGAGCCACTGCCTTTTAACCCCGCTTCCATCCAGAAGGTGAGGCCAATACAGGTGCAAAGCTGGGACAGAGAGATTGAAAAACAGCTTCTATGTCAAGGCCATCAGATTGTTAAACAGCCATCACTAGCACAGAGAGGCGGCTGCCTACCTACAGACTTGATATCATTGGCCACTTTAATAAATGGAACACTAGTCACTTTAATAATGCCACTTTCAGAATGTTTACATATCTCTCATTACTTATCTCATATGTACACTACCGTTCAATAGTTTGGGGTCACTTGGAATTGTCCTTGTTTTTGAAAGAAAAGCTACTTTTTTTGTCAATTAAAATAACATCAAATTGATCAGAAATACAGTGCAGACATTGTTAATGTTGTAAATGACTATTGTAGCTGGAAACGTATGATTTTTTAAAATGGAATATCTGCATAGGCGTACAGTAGCCCATTATCAGCAACCATCACTCCTGTGTTCCAATGGCACGATGTGTTAGCTAATACAAGTTTATCAATTTTAAAGGCTAATTGATCATTAGAAAACCCTTTTGCAATTATGTTTGCACAGCTGAAAACTGTTGTCCTGATTAAAGAAGCAATACAACTGGCCTTCTTTAGACTAGTTGAGTATCTGGAGCATCAGCATTTATGGGTTCGATTACAGGCTCAAAATGGCCAGAAACTTTCTTCTGAAACTCGTCAGTCTATTCTTGTTCTGAGAAATGAAGGCTATTCCATGCGAGAAATTGCCAAGAAACTTAAGATCTCGTACAGTGCTGTGTACTACTCCCTTCACAGAACAGCACAAACTGACTCTTCGTGGCTGCATAGGCTTACTCAATTTGAATACTGGTATGCTTTTTGGCGATTTAACTGCAGATAAATTATGAAAACATTCGATATAGATGGTGAATCCTCCTCACTGCAGTAACAATAGGTAGGCTAGTGGAGCGATAGCCTCACACTGGTCCAAAATTTGATAAAATAAAACAGATTGAATGGTTTTAAAACCTAATGATACTTACTGTATATGGTATTTTCAACGATATTTATATAGGCCTACTGATTTAATCATAGTGTTGACAATGGAGTAATCAACTGCTGCTTTCTGTGTAGCAAAGCCCATGTTAAACACCTGCTTCATTCAATCATACCTGTATTGCAGAAAGCTGAGAAAATGCCTCTTAAAAGGAAGCTTGAAGCCTGTGGAAGTCAGCAGGCTCTTGCACTATTATTTAAGATGAAATATGTGGGTCAGTTGTTAAACATGTCTTTTTAAAAATAAATTACATACTGCAATTCACAAACACTTGTTGAAAAAAGTGATGTCGTTCTACTGTACCTCCTCTCTTAACACATATGGACTCAGAACTTAATTGAGCATCTGTTCTGTTTATTTAAGAGACCCATTTTTCAATTTGAAAAGGTGCCCATCACACAATTTGTTTGATTTTAAATGTTACCTTTAATACATTTTTTTTTCAAGATAATTTAGGCTTTTTACTTAATTTTTCTGTTTTAATAAAATCCTAATTTGAAGGACAAACACAGTAATTGGCAATTCATATCTTGCATTAAAATACTTTAATCTCAAGAGAAGACAGGTTAAATGTAAATAAAAAGGTTTAATGTTCTCTTACTTAGAAAATGGTCCTGATCATATAGGCCTAGACAATATCCCCCAAAATCTAACAATACATTAAATTCATACATTTTAAGTCATTTAAATTGTAAGCATAATACCAATCTGGGAGGTAAACTTAATAAACTATTAAATAATTTCGCTGTGTATATCAGATGGGATCAAGGTATTAAAATGTATCAGAGACCACCAAAATAGAGCTTGCTCTGAAAATACTGGGGCAAGCCCCCCCAGACCTGGGTATCCTGAATGGCTACTTTTTCTATTTGGCTGGCTACTCCATGTGCTAGTGGAAAACACTGATTTCACCAGTACTATAGCTCAAATCCATCCTTGCAAAGTTTGCATTTCATAACCTTCTCATTTAACTTCTCAAAGTATTGCCATACAGGATGCTGTAGCTGTTGCTGTAGCTTCCCTGGCTCACTCTTTGCCATTTTTCTAGCTATTAAAGAGCGCTTTACATCCGTGGCAAATAATTTGATAGATGCATATCTCCTAACATTACAGCATTGTTGCGTTAGGTATTTGTAAAAAAAAATATATATACAGTATATATATTTTTGGGACTTGTTAGTAGTAGTTCTTGTGATAACTGCACTGGTGTTCTAAATGTTTACCCCTATAGTGCCTTGCAAAAGTATTCATGCCCCTTTGCGTTTTAGCTATGTTGTTGCATTACAACCTGTAATATAAATTGATTTTTATTTGGATTTCATGTAATGGACATACACAAAATAGTCCAAATTGGTGAAGTGAAATTTAAAAAATTACTTGTTTAAATGTTTTTTTTTAAATGTCAAACGGAAAAGTGGTGCGTGCATATGTATTCACCCCCTTTGCTATGAAGCCCCTAAATAAGATCTGGTGAAACCAATTACCTTCAGAAGTCACATAATTAGTTAAATAAAGTCCACCTGTGTGCAATCTAAGTGTCACATGGTCTGTCACATGATCTCAGTACATATACACCTGTTCTGAAAGGCCCCAGATTCTGCAACACCACTAAGCAAGGGGCAAAACCAAGCGGCACCATGAAGACCAAAGAGCTCTCCAAACAGGTCAAGGACAAAGTTGTGGATAAGTACCAATCAGGCTTGGTTTATAAAAAAAAAAGATCAGAAACTTTGAACATCCCACGGAGCACCATTAAATCCATTACTAAAAAATGGAAAGAATATGGCACCACAATAAACCTGCCAAGAGAGGGCCGCCCACCAAAACTCACGGACCAGGCAAGGAGGGCATTAATCAGAGAGGCAACAAAGAGACCAAAGATAACCCTGAAGGAGATGCAAAGCTCCACGGTGGAGATTGGAGTATCTGTCCATAGGACCACTTTAAGCCGTAAACTCCACGGAGCTGGGCTTTATGGAAGAGTGGCCAGAAAAGAGCCATTGCTTAAAGAAAGAAATAAGCATACACGTTTGGTGTTCGCCAAAGGGCATGTGGGAGACTCCCCAAACATATGGAAGAAGGTACTCTGGTCAGATGAGACTAAAATTTAGCTTTTTGGCCGTCAAGGAAAACACTATGTCTGGTGCAAACCCAACACCTCTCATCAACCCGAGAATACCATCCCCACGGTGAAGCATGGTGGTGGCAGCATCATGCTGTGGGGATGTTTTTCATCAGCAGGGACAGGGAAACTGGTCAGAATTGAAGGAATGTTGGATGGCGCTAAATACAAGGATATTCTTGAGGGAAACCTGTTTCAGTCTTCCAGAGATTTGAGACTGGGATGGAGGTTGACCTTCCAGCAGGACAATGACCCTAAGCATACTGCTAAAGCAACACTTGAGTGGTTTAAGGGGAAACATTTAAATGTCTTGGAAGGGCCTAATCAAAGCCCAGACCTCAATCCAATTGAGAATCTGTTGTATGACTTAAATATTGCTGTAAACCAGCGGAACCCATCCAACTTGAAGGAGATGGAGCAGTTTTTCCTTGAAGAATGGGCAGAATTCCCAGTGGCTAGATGTGCCAAGCTGATAGAGACATACCCCAAGAGACGTGCAGCTGTAATTGCTGCAAAAGGTGGCTCTACAAAGTATTGACTATGAGGGGGTGAATAGTTATGCACGCTCAAGTTCAGTTTTTTTGTCTTGTTTGTTTCACACTAAAAAATATTTTGCATCTTCAAAGTGGTAGGCATGTTGTGTAAATCAAATGATACAAACCCCCCAAAAATTATTTTAATTCCAGGTTGTAAGGCAACAAAATAGGAAAAATGCCAATGGGGGTGAATACCTTCGCAAGCCACTGTAGATAAAACGATAAGAAGCATATTGTTTCCTACGACAATACAACAGCTGATCCAAAGGGGGTGTGGCAGATATCAAAAGTCTGCTGTGGTAGGACACACTTGTGCTTCCTCATCAAATGGAGGCTATCGAGGATGGGTGGACCATCTTTCGTTTGCCAACTAATGAATTGACACGCTCCTCGACCACTCAAACCCCTTATTGTTTTCTGGGTCATGGGGTAGAGTAGACGGAGGACGGACTTCCAAGACGAGAGAACCCCAATCTGTCTGTCTGAGATAACAGACTGGGAGGAATACTAATCACTCTGGCCAGGCTGCCTCACATACAGAGCCCAAACACACTCTGGTCAGGCTGCCTCACAGACAGAGCCCATGCCCCCACTCCACGCTATGAATAAATGAGTCTCCTCTCATTGCCGGTCGATCATACCCATTAGATAAAGGTTACTGTGTTGTTTAGATTGATGGTTGCTAAGTTGAAATTGGCTTATCCGAGACCTGAGGCCAGCTGTTAGCCTGGCACAGTGTTAATGCGTTCTTTGGTGGTTTGGATATGGAACGTTTTTACGACCAGGGTTGGATTTCCGGGTGACTATAAAAGACAACTGTACACTGTGTACACATACTCTACAGGAGGTGAAACTTGGCAGGTAAAAGCAATATGGTGGTAAGCCACTCCTTCCCTGCTGGTCCCTCTATGATAGTACAATTGTGAGTGTAAATTGAGTTTCTACCATATTGCTTTCATCCATTCTGCCCTTTCAGTTTCTGATAAATGCTTATAAAGGAAACGTAATAGAAGGAATATTTTGAGCAGTCTTTGTGCTTGACTTCATTTTGATGCTACTGATTCATTGCTTGAGGATATTTTGAGCAATTACTTGAGTTTGTTTGTTTATTATTTTGTTACTTGCTATATTGATTTGATACAGATTTTCAATCTACTTAGAGTGAGCGGTCTCTCAAAATTGTCTCATCTTTACAAATCAAAATGTACAGTATCATGAGATTTGTCAAATGATATGAGCTTTCTTACAAATACTTGTTAGCTTGACAGTTGCACTCATGATTTTTTCAAATTATTTTGGAGTGAACAATATTAGCAATCTAAAATATTGATGTAAATATTTTGATGGCACATACAGAGCCTTCAGAAAGTATTCACACTTTTTCCACATTCTGTTAAGTTACAGCCGGAATTTCAAATTGATTAAATTACGATTTTGTTTCACTGGCCGAGACACATTACCCCATAATGTCAAGTGGAATTATGTTATTTAAAAAATATATTTTGTCTTGAGTCAATAAGTATTCAACCCCTTTGTAATGGCAAGCCTAAATAAGTTCAGGAGTAAAAATGTGCTTAACAAGTCACATAATAAATTGTAATAATAGTTTGAACATTATTTTTGAATGACTACCTCATTTCTGTACCACACACATACAATTATATATAAGGACCCTCAGTTGAGCAGTGAATTTCAAACACAGATTCAACCACAAAGACCAGGGTGGTTTTCCAATGCCTCACAACGATAGGCACCTGTTGGTAGATGAGTCCAAATACAAAAAGTATTGACAAATTCTTGCCTTTTACACATGAATATGTCCACAAGAGATTAGCATGGCCTTGATTCAGAACATGGACACAATGTCTAAATTATTACATTCTGACTTATTTAGCTTGTCTAGCTTTCAGTAAAATGCAATGACCTGAAACCGTGGACTATTATTTCCTACACTGGCCTTCTGCACTCATTCAGTGGTTTCACTGGATGAATAAGCTGCACAGTTATTTGTCTCTTGTCTGTTTTTCTCAGCGGCCTTGGTGTCTTTAAGGTCTGTGATAGATATGGCTTCACCTTGACTGTCAAAGGAAATGGCAATGTTTATTTGTCACGGTATGCAATGTACCAAGAAGTAACTCCGGCAATGGGCCAAACAGAGTCCCTATTGGTTTGATCATCTTTTTCAGCTTCTTCCATCAATTCCTCCATCTAATATACGTATTTCTAACATACATATTTCCTTTAATGAAAATTAGTCTTATTTTGACCCAAATGTCTTGTTGCTTATTGTCTTATAGCCTATTGCTAATTCATCAGAAGTCTTCGCTAACAAATTAAGATATGTATGCTCTAACCCAGATGCATTTTGTTTAAAAGTGTTTTTACGTTTAAAATTAATCATGTTGGGAAATGTGTTACTGATTTAACAAATCCAAAAATATTTAAGCAATTGTCAAAAGCAGCACTTTGAATGGATGCACGATTGATTTACTATTTATCAAGTTATCCAAGTTTCTGTTGGCCTCAGGGTACCCAATATAATAGATCTCTTGTACAGTATATGCCCTTCTCGAAACTGAAGGGCACACAATTTATGTTGGATATTTTCCATTTACCGTCCACTTCAGCTTTGGAGATGTTGTATCACACCAAAGAAACAAGACAAAGGCAAGGTTATCTTGTATGTTATATCTGTCAGTGACAAATGGCTCTTTCAGAGGGTTTTCTGTGCCTCTTTTTGACCTTGCAAGTAAGCACAGTATAACCCACTAGATAAACTGATGCATGAAAACTACTGTAAGAGATATTGATTAGTTAAACCTTGTTCAGACAAGGATCTGTTCAGACATGGTTTCCACTTCGTCCGGAGCGGACAAGACCTAAATTGTGGTTGGTCCAGCCTCAGATCTACCATCCTGTTTGAAACGTTGAGGTTTCTATTAGGGCTCAAGTGCTTTGTATTTTGAAGTAGACCTTCAAATCTAAACAAGCTGAAAGTGGTTTGAATTTGTGTTCGCTTAAACAATTAACTTTAAGGCCACGCTCTGTCAAAGCTAGCCTGCTTGCTGACTGAAAAAAAATGAACCCCAAGGCAGATTGTGTTGGCGACAGATTTTCATGTGAATATTCTAAAATCTGCTTAAAGAAAATATGCGCATTTTCCTGCCAGTGGTGTTTCCATCAAATTAAATGCGGATAAAATCAGTGCACACAAAATGTACCTTTTCACTTAACTTTTCATGTACTGAATACAAATATAAAGTTCAATGTGTTTCCATTGCATTTTCAACTCAACTCAAACTATTTTAACTCTACCCTAGCTCTACCCTAGTCCTACCCCTACCCTAACTCTACCCTAGCCCCTAGCTCTACCCTAACTCTATGCTAGTTCTACACTAGCTCTGTTCTACCCTAACTCGACTCTAACCTAACTCTACTCTAGTTTTACCCTAACTCTACCCTAGGTATACCCTAACTAACCTAGCTCTACCCTAACTCTACCCTAGCCCTTAGCTCTACCCTAACTCTACCCCAACTCTACCCTAGCTATACCCTAACTCTACCCTAGCCCTAAGCTCTACCCTAGTTCTACCTAACTCTACTCTAGTTCTACCCTAACTCTACCCTAGCTTTACCCTAACTCTACCCTAGCTATACACTAACTCTGCCCTAGCTATACCCTAACTCTACCCAAGCTCTACCCTAAATCTACCCTAGCTCTACCCAGCTATACCCTAACTCTAATATAGCTCTACCCTAACTCTAGCCTAGCTCTACCCTGTTACCCTTCTCTACCTTAAGCGCTACTCAACCCTAACTCTACCCTAGCCCCTAGCTCTACCCTAGTTCTACTCTAGCTCTACCCTAACTCTACCTGATTCAGAGGGGTTGGGTTAAATGCGGAAGACACATTTCAGTTGAAGGCATTCAGTTGTACAACTGACTAGGTACCCCCTTTCCCTTTCCCTTCCCTTTCCCTAACTCCTCATTACCTCTACCCTAGCTCTATCCTCTCTACCCTAGCTCTACCCTAACTCTGCCTCAGCCTCTTATCTACCCCCAACAGCAGCTCACTGGCAGTGGAGCTGCTGCTGGAGCCCGAACACACAAACCCTGGCCGGATGCTTGGGAAACGACTGCTGTTACCACATCACATCCAACACCTTTTGGAATGTAAAGAAAAGCAGAAAAAACACTTTCACAATGTAGGAGAATGACATGAAAGGGAAATTACTTTTTTCCCCCAACATTAATGTTTTAAACGCAATGTGCTGCTGGCCATGCAAATGTAAGTCCCTGTGGGGTTTGTGGACTGCTCTTAACACAAATACAGAAAGATGGATACCTTACACCCAGTAGGAATGTTGTCTTGTTGCCAAGGACTAGGTTCAAGTAACTCATTTTAGGACTATGGGGATCTGGTTTTCATACTCTATTTCTACTGTTTAAATGTGATAGTTGTCGTTGAAATACTCATCATGCTGCTTTGTCCTTCATCATTAAGTGTATTCCGCGCAAATGCTGCCTTTTTTTCTAAAGAGACTTACAGTTGAAATCGGGAGTTTACATACACTTAGGTTGGAATCATTATAACTTGTTTTTCAACCACTCCACATATTTCTTGTTAACAAACTATAGTTTTGGCAAGTCGGTTAGGACATCTACTTTGTGCATGACACAAGTCATTTTTCCAACAATTATTTCACTTATAACTCACTGTATTACAATTCCAGTGGGTCAGAAGTTTACATACACTAAGTTGACTGTGCCTTTAAACAGCTTGGAAAATCTCTGAAAATGATGTCATGGCTTTAGAAGTTTCTACCAGGCTAATTGACATAATTTGAGTCAATTGGAGGTGTACCTGTGTATGTATTTCAAGGCCTACCTTCAAACTCAGTGCCTCTTTGCTTGCATAGGAAAATCAAAAGAAATCAGCCAAGACCTCAGAAATATTTTTTGGGACCTCCACAAGTCTGGTTCATCATTGGGAGCAATTTCCAAACGCCTGAAGGTACCACGTTCATCTGTACAAACAATAGTACGCAAGTATAAACACCATGGGACCACGCAGCCGTCATACCGCTCAGGAAGGAGACACGTTCTGTCTCTTAGAGATGAATGTACTTTGGTACAAAAGGTGCAAATCAATCCCAGAACAACAGCAAAGGACCTTGTGATGATGCTGGAGGAAACAGGTACAAAAGTATATATATCCACAGTAAAACAAGTCCTATATTGACATAACCTGAAAGGCCGCTCAGCAAGGAAGAAGCCACTGCTCCAAAACCGCCATAAAAAAGCCAGACTATGGTTTGCAACTGCACATGGGGACATAGATCGTACTTTTTGGATAAATGTCCTCTGGTCTGATGAAACAAAAATAGAACTGTTGGCCATAATGACCCTCGTTATGTTTGGAGGTAAAAGGGGGATGCTTTCAAGCCGAAGAACACCATCCCAACCGTGAAACACGGGGGTGTCAGCATCATTCTGTGGCGGTGCTTTGCTGCAGGAGGGACTGGTGCTCTTCACAATATAGATGCAATCATGAGGAAGGAAAATTATGTGGATATATTGAAGCAACATCTCAAGACATCAGTCAGGAAGTTAAAGATTGGTCGCAAATTTGTCTTCCAAATGGACAATGACCTCAAGCATACTTCCAATGTGGCTTAAGGACAACTAAGTAAAGATATTTGAGTGGCCATCACAAAGCCCTGACCTCAATCCTATAGAAAGTTTGTGGGCAGAACTGAAAAAGCGGTTGCAGGCGAAGAGGCCTACAAACCTGACTGTTACACCACCTCTGTCTGGAGGAATGGGCCAAAATTCACCCAACTTATTGTGGGAAGCTTGTGGAAGGCTACCCGAAACGTTTGACCCAAGTTAAACAATTTTAAGGCAATACTACAAAATACTAATTGAGTGTACGTAAACTTCTGACCCACTGGGAATGTGATGAAAGAAATAAAAGCTGAAATTAATAATTCTCTCTACTATTATTCTGACATTTCACATTCTTAAAATAAAGTGGTGATCCTAACTGACCTAAGACAGGGAATTATTACTGTGATTAAATGTCAGGAATTGTGAAAAACTGAATTTAAATGTATTTGGCTAAGGTGTATGTAAACCTCCGACTTCAACTGTATGTAACGGCATTGTTTGTTCTTTTAATCCATGTTTTTGGTACACTCAGAAAAAAGGGTTCCAAAAGTGTTCTTTGACTATCCCCATAGGAGAACCACTTTTGGTTCCAGGTAGAACCCTTTCTGGTTCCAGGTAGAACTATTTTGGGTTCCATGTAAAATATTTATTCTATGGTAGGGCTGGCTGGTTTTTAAGATATAATTGTATTAATGCACGAACCGGTATTGTGTTTTTACTTTACCTTCTATAACAGTGTTTGAATGTTTGGTTTATTAAATGTAATAAGCCGTGTGTAACATCCATTTTTATAGTTTACTTTGCTACTTGAGTCATCTCTCCGGTCTCTCCCCCCCCCCCCTCGTCACTCAACCACTAGACACTTGCGTTCAGTCTGGTCAATGCAGCTCATGCAACAATGTGACTGACTGGCTCGATTCGGTCTTATGTAGCAACATTTGATATTGTGTTTTTTACATTGGATAAAAGTCGAGACTCATAGCTAGACAATTGTATACCATACACTACAGTTGAGGAACGATGTGAAAGTAATTCTGCTTTGAAAGTTGATAAACTTGTAACCTCACTTTTGAGAAAATGGCCCTTGAATATTTTGGTACCTACTGGAGAGCTCTTCTTTGTCTACACCCATTCAGCATCGTTCACACCCTCTAAAATCTTAGCCCCACCCGTCTCTTTTTAGAATTCACATGCGAGGCCATCTGCTAAACAAGCAAATATTTCAAGACTAAAGGCTGGTTTATACTACGGGTGTGTCGTAAATTTAATCTAGAGTGCCATAGTGTACTCAGAGTGCCCTCTGGGCGTTTGTAATCTCAGATTGTCCGTTCGTAAATTCAGAGCGTTACGCTCTCGGAGCGTTCAGAGCGCACACTGGATGCTCTGGCCGAGGAGTAGGGTTGATCCGAGCATTCTGACCAAACAACAGCAGTCAAGCACCCAAGCTAACTGGCTAACATTGGCTAGTTTGTTATCTACTTCCAGACACAAATGAGAAGACAGCTCACTTTGACCATTTTACTCGCCCTAGCAGAGCTGGCTAGGCTGTTTTTATGTTATCTAGAGCGTTGGTGACTGCAACTGTGCTGCTGGCAGCAATTTAATTACACTTTTTTTGACAATGTTTACTGACACCGGCCATATTCAACGGGTGTTTAACGTTCGTAAATTTCTGTTATTCTGCGCTCTGGCACACTCAGATGAGACTGCTCTGAAATCGGAGTAGATAGGCAGAGCAAATTTACCAGCTACGTCTATCGACAGTTGCAGTGACATCATTCATCATTCACATTCTATTGGTTACTTGCATAGCGGAGTCTTTTGTTTAGACATGTAGCTAGCTAGCTAAACAATGAGCCCATGATCTCAACTCATAACTTTACTACCCAGCAGGTAGCTAACCAACTAGGTTCAATGTTAGATAGCTAACATTAGCTAACATTAGGCTATAACTAGCAATGCAAATGGCTCTGAGATATTAATAATTTAATTACACAGATCATACATAATTATTGGAAAAATCAGTGGGGCAGTGCAGTTTTTTGGCCCACAGGACTAATCATTCAGCTGGGGTTGCAATTTTTAGCACACAATTTCAAATGAACATTTTGTTTACTCAAATGGACACTAATGGACATTGGCTGGTAGCGGTCATCAACCACATGGACAGATTATTTGTGTTGTGTAATGTATATGGATACTGTTCTAGTCCTCCAAATAACTTACTTCTAGAGGAAATTGAGGAAATTCTTAAGCCTTCTGAGAAAATATCCAGTCAGATTATAGTTGGTGAAAATTTTTATATGGTTTATTCTAATGAGACTGATAGATTGCCCTATAGGCCTACCATTGGTGTGAACAACTTGGTACATTTCTGCCAAAGCATGGACTTAATTGACATATGGAGAGTTAAAAACCCTGGAGAGAAACAATACACATGGAGTAATAGTGATAACCTCTAGTGTTGAGCCCAACACTGTAGAAGTAAAAATACTGCCTGCAGTCCTGATGGATCATAAAGTCATATGGCTGACTGTAAGAATGTGCAGTAATAATGATAAGAAATACTCTGGTGGTTATTGGAAATTAAATAACTAATTGTTATTGCATGATGATTTAAAAAATGTGATTAAGAATCTAATTTCTGTTTATTGGATTTTAGCTACATCTAATGCAGAATTTGGGAAATATTGGGAACTGCTGAAATTTAAAATCCGCTCAGCCTGTATTACTTATGGAAAACTGCTTGCTTTAAGAAGGAGATGTGAGGTAGCTGAACTCTCTAAGACAATCACAGAGATTGAGCATGTTGATCTTAATGAGAAAGCTAAATTGAATCAATTACAGAATCATCTAGATACATTGAATGAGGAAAAGGCTACAGGAGCCTTCATAAGATCCAGAAAACAATGGCTTGAAAAAGGTGAAAAGAACAGTAGATGCTTTTTTTATTTGGAAAAGAGGAGAGGGGAACTCAACACACTTCGGAAATGTAAGACTAATGGGGTTACCTCTGAGGTTAGAGAGTTGTTGTCATACTTCACCACTAAGTTTTATGAGAATCTTTGCTCCTTAGATAACAGTTTGAGTGACTCTAAGGATCTCCTTGATTCTATAGAGAATGTTAACTCGGTTAGTGAATAATTAAATCAAATCAAACTTTATTTGCCACATGCGCCGAATACAACAAGTGTAGACTTTACCGTATTACTCTCCTTCCGTGGCCTACAACTGCTCTTAAATGCAAGTAAAACTAAATGCATGCTCTTCAACCGATCGCTGCTCGCACCTGCCCGCCCGTCCAGCATCACTACTCTGGACGGTTCTGACTTAGAATATGTGGACAACTACAAATACCCAGGTGTCTGGTTAGATTGTAAACTCTCCTTCCAGACTCACATTAAGCATCTCCAATCCAAAATTAAATCTAGAATTAGCTTCCTATTTCGCAACAAAGCAGCCTTCACTCATGCTGCCAAACATACCCTCATAATACTGACTATCCTACCGATCCTTGACTTCGGCGATGTCATTTACAAAGTAGCCTCCAACACTCTACTCAGCAAATTGGATACAGTCTATCACAGTGCCATCCGTTTTGTCACCAATGCCCCATATACTACCCACCACTGCAAACTGTATGCACTCGTTGGCCTGCCCTCGCTTCATATTTGTCGCCAAACCCCCTGGCTCCAGGTCATCTATAAGTCTTTGCTAGGTAAAGCCCCGCCTCATCTCAGCTCACTGGTCACCATAGCAGCACCCACCCGTAGCACGCGCTCCAGCAGTTATATTTCACTGGTCACCCCCAAAGCCAATTCCTCCTTTGGCCGCCTTTCCTTCCAGTTCTCTGCTGCCAATGACTGGAACGAATTGCAAAAATCACTGAAGCTGGAGACTCATATCTCCCTCTCTAACTTCAAGCACCAGCTGTCAGAGCAGTTCACAGATCACGGCACCTGTACATAGCCCATCTGTAAATAGCCCATCCAACTACCTCATCCCCATACTGTTATTTATTTATTTTTGCTCCTTTGCACCCCAGTATCTCTACTTGCACATTCATCTTCTGCACATCTATCACTCCAGTGTTTAATTGCTAAACTGTCATTATTTCGCCACTATGGCCTATTTATTGCCTTACCTACCTTATCTTACCTCATTTTCACACACTGTATATAGACCTTTCTATTGTGTTATTGACTGTATGTTTGTTTATTCCGTATGTAACTCTGTGTTGTTGTTTGTGTCGCACTGCTTTGCCTTATCTTGGCCAGGTCGCGGTTGTAAATGAGAACTTGTTCTCAACTGGCCTACCTGGTTAAATAAAGTTGAAATAAAAAAAATGTAAATAAAAAATACAGTGAAATGCTTACTTACAAGCCCTTAACCCACAGTCCAGTTCAAGAAGAAGAAAATGTTAACCAAGTAGGCTTAAATAAAAAGTAATAATAAAAAGTTACATAATAAGAATAACAATAACGAGGCTATATACAGGGGGCACCGGTACCGAGTCAATATGCAGGGGTACAGGCTATTGGACGTAATCTGTACATGTAGGTGGGGGCGAAGTGACTATGCATAGGTAACAAACAAACAGCAAGTAACAGCAGTGTACAAGAGGGGGGGTCAATTGTCCGGTGGCGATTTTTATGAATTGTTCAGCAGTCTAATGGCTTGGTGGTAGAAGATGTTGAGGAGCCTTTTGGTCCTAGACTTGCCGCTCCGGTACCGCTTGCCATGCGGTAGCAGAGAAAACAGTCTATAACTTGGGTGAACGGAATCTCTGTCAATTTTATGGGCTTTCCTCTGACACCGCCTATTATATAGGTCCTGGATGGCAGGAAGCTTGGCCCCAGTGATGTACTGGGCCATTCGCCCTACCCTCTGTAGCGCCTTACGGTCAGATGCCGAGCTGTTGCCATACCAGGTGGTGATGCAACCGGTCAGGATGCTCTCGATGCTGCAGCTGTATAATCTTTTGAGGATCTGGGAGCCCATGCCAAAACTTTCCAATCTCCTGAGGGGGAAAAGGTTTTGTCGTGCCCTCTTCACGACTGTCTTAGTATTTTTGGACCATGGTAGTTTGTTGGTGATGTGGACACCAAGGAACTTGAAACTCTCGACCCGCTCCACTATTGATGTTAATGAGGGCCTGTTTGGCCCACCTTTTCCTTTAGTCCATGATCAGCTCCTTTGTCTTGCTCACATTGAGGGAGAGGTTGTTGTCCCGGCCCCACACTACCAGTTCTTTGACCTCCTCCCTGTAGTCCGTCTCATTGTTGTCAGTGATCAGGCCTACCACTGTTGTGTCGTCAGCAAACTTAATGATGGTGTTGGAGTCGTGTTTGGCCACGCAGTCGTGGGTGAACAGGGAATACAGGAGGGGACTAAGGTCACACCCCTGAGGGGCCCCAGTGTTAAGGATCAGCGTGGCAGACGTATTGCTGCCTATTCTTACCACCTGGGGGCGGCCCGTCAGGAAGTCCAGGATCCTGCTTACAAGCAAAAATGAAAGCAGGAAGCACCAGTGACTCGGTCTATACAAAAGTGGTCAGATGAAGCAGATGCTAAACTACAGGACTGCTTTGCTATCACAGACTGGAACATGTTCCGGGATTCATCCAATGGCATTGAGGAACACAACACCTCAGTCATTGGCTTCATCAATAAGTGCATCGGCGACGTCGTCCCCACAGTGACTGTACGTACATATCCCAACCTGAAGCCATGAATTACAGGCAACATCTGCATCGAGCTAAAGGCTAGAGCTGCCGCTTTCAAGGAGCGGGAGACTTATCCGGACGCTTATAAGAAGTCCCGCTATGCCCTCAGACGAACCATCAAACAAGCAAAGCGTCAATACAGGATTAAGATTGAATCCTACTACACCGTCTCTGATGCTTGTCGGATGTGACAGGGCTTGAAAACTATTACGGACTACAAAGGGAAACCCGGACGCGAGCTGCCGCGTGAAGTGTGCCTACCAGACGAGCTAAATGCCTTTTATGCTCGCTTCGAGGCAAGCAACACTAAAGCATGCACAAGAGCACCAGCTGTTATGGATGACTGTGTGATAACGCTCTCGGTAGCCGATGTGAACAAAACCTTTAAACAGGTCAATATTCACAAAGCCGCTGGGCCAGACGGATTTCCAGGACGTGTACTCAAAGCATGCACGGACCAACTGTCAAGTGTCTTCACTGACATTTTCAACCTCGCCCTGACCGAGTCTGTAATACCTACATGTTTCAAGCAGACCACCATAGTCCCTGTGCCCAAGGAAGCGAAGGTAACCTGCCTAAATGATTACCGCCCCATGGCACTCATGTCAGTAGCCATGAAGTGCTTTGAAAGGCTGGTCATGGCTCACATCAACAGCATCCTCCCGGACACCCTAGACCCACTCCAATTCGCATACCGCCCCAACAGATCCACAGATGATGCAATCTCTATTGCACTCCACACTGCCCTTTACCACCTGGACAAAAGGAACACTTATGTGGGAATGATATCCATTGACTACAGCTCAGGATTCAACACCATAGTACCCTCAAAGCTCATCACTAAGCTAAGGACTCTGGGACTAAACACCTCCCTCTGCAACTGGATCCTAGACTTCCTGACGGGCCGCCCCCAGGTGGTGAGGGTAGGTAGCAACACATCTGCCACGCTGATCCTCAACACTGGAGCTCCCCATGGGTGCGTGCTCAGTCCTCTCCTGTACTCCCTGTTCACCCATGTCTGCATGGCCAGGCACGACTCCAACACCATCATTAAGTTTGCAGACGACACAACAGCGGTAGGCCTGATCACCGACAACGACGAGACAGCCTATAGGGAGGAGGTCAGAGACCTGGCCGGGTGGTGCCAGAATAACAGCCTATCCCTCAATGTAACGAAGACTAAGGAGATGATTGTGGACTACAGGAAAAGGAGGACCGAGTACGCCCCCATTCTCATCGACAGGGCTGTAGTGGAGCAGGTTGAGAGCTTCAAGTTCCTTGGTGTCCACATCAACAACAAACTAGAATGGTCCAAACACACTAAGACAGTCGTGAAGAGGGCATGACAAAGCATTTTCCCCCTCAGGAAACTAAAAAGATTTGGCATGGGTCCTGAGATCCTCAAAAGGTTCTACAGCTGCAACATCGAGAGCATCCTGACTGGTTGCATCACTGCCTGGTACGGCAATTGCTCGGCCTCTGACCGCAAGGCACTACAGAGGGTAGTGCATACGGCCCAGTACATCACCGGGGCTAAGCTGCCTGCCATCCAGGACCTCTACACCAGGCGGTGTAGAGGAAGGCCCTAAAAATTGTCAAAGACCCCAGCCACCCCAGTCATAGACTGTTCTCTCTACTACCGCATGGCAAGCGGTACCGGAGTGCCAAGTCTAGGACAAAAAGGCTTCTCAACAGTTTTTACCCCCAAGCCATAAGACTCCTGAACAGGTAATCAAATGGCTACCTGGACTATTTGCATTGTGTGCCGCCCCCAACCCCTATTTTACGTTTCTGCTACTCTCTGTTTATCATATATGCATAGTCACTTTAACTATACATTCATGTACATATACTACCTCAATTGGACCGACTAACCAGTGCTACCGCACATTGGCTAACCGGGCTATCTATCTGCATTGTGTCCCGCCACCCATCACCCGCCAACCCCTCTTTTACGCTACTGCTACTCTCTGTTCATCATATATGCGTAGTCACTTTAACCATAGCTACATGTACATACTACCTCAATCATCCTGACTTGTCTGTATGTAGCCTCGCTACTTTTATAGCCTCGCTACTGTATATAGCCTGTCTTTTTACTGTTGTTTTATTTCTTTACTTACCTATTGTTCACCTAATACCTTTTTTGCACTATTCGTTAGAGCCTGTAAGTAAGCATTTCACTGTAAGGTCTACACCTGTTGTATTCGGCACACATGACAAATAAACTTTGATTTGATTTATTACATAGAAACAAGATGTTATTTTACCGTAACTGGTTCTCGAAAAACATTGTCCTTGTCAGCCAATTAGTTAGTATTAGTGGGATCTATTTACGCGGAGAGAATTTATGGAAAGATACAACTTAACAAAATAACGATTATATGGTCCCCTAGGAAACACTTACCCTGTCACAATAACTCCTCCCTGTCATTTTCATTCATTGTCATGTCAAACAACACTGTATTCCAAGGTGTCCACTATTATATTTTAGCTATTGAATTAGAATATAATTATATTTCCATGATTCCAACAGTTCACCCAAGTGTTTTGCTCTAAATCACAAGTCAAATCGTAATTGCAACATTTGGTTAGAAACAAGGCTTTGATTGTTTGCCCATATCGTGCATGAAAGTGTTTGATGGTATTTTATGTTTTTGAATAATAATAACGCATACATTCTAAGTGATTTCAATGTGTCTTTTTCCATTCAGATTTTTTATACCGCTCGATTCAACTTAAAAAAAGATCAATATAATTTCCTGCACTAAATTGAGATCATTTCCACACTGCCACGTAGGGCTGCGGTACAATAAAATTAAAATACTGTGATATGATATTTTGGCCATATCGCCCAGCCCTATTCTATGGGACCGCCGAAGAACCCTTTTCGGTTCTAGAAAGCACCTTTGTTTCCCCTAAGAGGGTAGAACAACTCCCAGGTGATCTAATATCATAATGGAATTAAAAGCGACTCTGGAATGTGCTCTGCCTCAGCTCAACATGATTTCATTTTGGACCATACGTGCTTGCACAACATTAAGCCTTATTATTGCCTGCCGACAGGAAACTGGGGAGTCAAAATGTCTTCTGGGTCTGCCAGATCCACATTTAGGTCGCGCTGTCCCGCTAGCTTGAGGGTCTGTGGATGTGATGACTGCAGCAAGACCAATGAAGCAGCCAGGGAGCGGGCCCCAGGACAATGCATTAACAATGTCTCCCTGTAGAGGTTTTTGGTATGTCTGTGCTGCAGGCTCCTTCTGTTCACAAAAGCGGCTGCTGAATAGCAGATGCGTTGGAAGTCTCCATAAGTCCCTAAGCAGTACTGAGATATTAAAGTCTCATTTGAACAAATGAACCCCTCAAATGCCCCCCTTGCTACCATTTCAAACTATATGGCTTGGTTGGAAAAGGTATAGCAGTATAGCAGTTTTTTCATTCATGTCAGCACTGAAGCAAAACAGTAACTTTTTACAACCTAGGGGTATAAACGATGTAGCAGTTGAATTGAATATTGAAATATTAATTTCAGAATATGCAGCTGTAAAGGAAGTAGGACTGAAGATTAAACAGCATTTACATATTTTAGACCAAGAACATGTTGTAAGCAATGGAACAGATAATAAGTGTGAATGTGCTGTGTTTCTAAATGCGCCTTGACAGAGTACACATGCCCTGGAAGCAGCGTTTCCTGTTAGTTCTGCTCCTTGAAGTCCTTTGTTTAATGCATGTGATCATGCATTTACTGCTTTTGACATGAGTCTTTTATTAGGTCAGACTATGTTTATTATATTGGAGGGTTGGAGACAAGGTTTTGAATGGGTCACGAGTGTCTGAGAAAAACAATGACAAAATACTCCAATCTAAGTTTAAACGACTATCACCAACTAGAAAGTGTGTGGAAATTATGATGAACCTATATTTTAAATAATTTAACCTAATAATTTATTAGCAGCACTATTTAGCGTGTTTGGTTGATTTTGATTTTTCAAACCAGTGAGCTTAACATTCTTCATCAAGAATATGGGCCAAATGGAAATTATTGCAGATGAAAAAGGTGGGACTGTTGTTCCCATGTCAAATAATTGGTACATTTTACTATCAATATAGAATTAAAACTAGCTTTCCAGATTGCATTTTGGCCATGCAAATAACAACCTGGTTCAATTTGGGTCCTGAGGTAAAACCAGTTGAGAACCACATAGTTTAGACTGTTTATTTTAGCTTAGACAGTTTATTAGCTTAGAATATGTTTATGAAATCAAATCAAATTGTATTTGTCAAATACTTCGTAAACAGCAGGTGTGGACTAACAGTGAAAAGTAAAACATATATTAACTACTTAGGGAGTAGCGGCGCGCTAGCGGGCCACTCCCGACACTACCCGGTGAAATGTAAGGCGCCAAATTCAAAATCCAAAAGTTGAATTATTAAACATTCATCAATATACAAGTGTTGCATAGTCATCAAAAGCTCTGCTTCTTGGCAATATCACAGCGTTGTCAGATTTCAAAAAGGCTTTACGGCGAAAGCACAACATTTGATTGTTTGAGGATAGCACCTACAATATTTTACCATTTGCATAAATTCATAACCCTAAAGTGGAGCGCCCGCAAAATCTGGTTGACATCTGAGCTCACCATATTCTCTTCCTATCCGTTCTGGTCAGGGCTACCGTTTCCTGGCTTTGTATCACTATCAGTTCTGTTATACTCACATACATTATTTTAACACTTTTATAAACTTCAGAGTGTTTCCTATCTAATAGTACTAATTACGTGCATATCCTATTTTCTGGGCCTGAGTGGCAGGCATTTTACTTTGGGCACGCCAGACTCTCCAAAACCGTCACCTATGCTGCCGCTCCCTAAGAAGTTAATAATAGATACATAGCGATAACTTGGCTATATACAAGGGGTACCAGTACCGAGTCTATGTGCAGGGGTGCAAGGTAATTGAGGTAGATATGTATGTACATATAACCAGGAATAAAGTTACATATAGTAAACAGTAGTAGCAGTATATGTGATATGAGTCAAAAAACGTTAGTGCTAAAAGGGTCAATGCAGAAAGTCCGGGTAGCTATTCGGTTAACCTTTTAACTATTTATCAATCTTATGGCTTGGGGTTAGAACAGAGGAGGCTGGTGGGAGGAGCTATAGGAGGACGGGCTCATTGTAATGGCTGGAATGGAATTAATGGAACGGTATAAAATACATCAATCATATGGAAACCACGTTTGACTTTGTTCCATTAATTCCATTCCATCTATTACAATGAGCCCAACCTATATCTCCTCCCACCAGTCCCCACTGGGGTAGAAGCTGTTCAGGGTCCCGTTGGTTCCAGACTTGGTGCCTCGGTGCCGCTTTCCATGCAGTAGCAGAGATAACAGCCTATGACTTGGGTGGCTGGAGTCTTTGATGATTTTAAGCAGTGGTGGAAAAAGTACCCAATTGTCATACTTGAGTAAAAGTAAAGATACCTTTTTATAGAAAAATACTGAAGTAAAAGTATAAGTCACCCAGTAAAGTACTACTTGACTAAAAGTATTTGGTTTTTAACTATACTTAAGTATCAAAAGTACATGTAACTGCTATTATGTACTTTAGTATCAAAAGTAAAAGTACAAGTATAAATAATTTCAAATTCCTTATATTAAGCAAAGCAGACAGCCACATTTTCTAGTTTTTAAAATGTATTTATAGACAGCTAGGGGCACACTCCAACACTCAGACATAATTTACAAAGCATGTGTTTAATGAGTCCGCCAGGTCAGAGGCAGTAGGCATGGCCAGGGATGTTCTCTTGATACCAAACTGAAATGGTCCACCCACACAGTGTCACGATCTTCAAGAGTGACGGACCAAGGCGCAGCGAGGTATCCAGTATACATACTTTATTTCCGTAACGTAACTGGGAAAAAAACTATAAACGAACGAAGATCATAACAATGGAACATAACATAGAATAAACTTAAGCTATGACACAAACAATAACCCACAAAACCCTAGTGAAAACCACAAACATATATATGGTTCCCAATTAGAGGTAACGACACTCAGCTGCCTCTAATTGGGAACCATTAACCCAACATAGAAATAGCACACCTAGAACCAAAAAACCCTACACCAAAAACGAAACTAAACACGCCAGCCTGTAAACTCAGGCCTGGACGTGACACACAGACAGTGTGGTGAATGAAATCAAATGTTATTTGTCACATGCACCGAATACAACAAATGTATACCTTACAGTGAAATGCTTATTTACAAGCCCTTAACCAACAATGCTTTAAGAAGTTAAGTAAAAAATAGAAAATAGAAAATTAAAGTGACATAATTAAACAGCAGCAGTAAAATAACAAGCAAGGCTCCATACAGGGAGTACCGGTACAGAGTCAATGTGCGGGGGCACCGGTTAGTTGAGGTAATATGTACATGTAGGTAGAGTTAAAGTGACTATGCATAGATTATAAGCAGCGTTAAAGAGGGGTCTGGGTAGCCCTTTGATTAGCTGTTCAGGATTCTTATGGCTTGGGGGTAGAAGCTGTTAAGAAGCCTTTTGGACCTCGACTTGGCGCTCCGGTACCGCTTGCCGTGCGGTAGCAGAGAGAACAGTCTATGACTAGGGTAGCTGGAGTCTTTGACAATTTTTAGGGCCTTCCTCTGACACCGCCTGGTATAGAGGTCCTGGATGGCAGGAAGCTTGGCCCCGGTGATGTACTGGGCCGTACGCACTACCCTCTGTTGTGCCTTGCGGTCGGAGGCCGAGCAGTTGCCATACCAGGTGGTGATGCAACCAGTCAGGATGCTCTCGATTGTGCAGCTGTAGAACCTTTGAGGATCTGAGGACCCATGCCAAATCTTTTTAGTCTCCTGAGGGGGAATAGGCTTTGTCATGCCCTCTTCATGACTGTCTTAGTGTGTTTGGACCATTCTAGTTTGTTGGTGATGTGGACACCAAGGAACTTGAAGCTCCCAACCTGTTCCACTACAGCCCCATCAATGAGAATGGGGG
Source organism: Hucho hucho (assembly GCA_003317085.1). NCBI lineage: Eukaryota > Metazoa > Chordata > Actinopteri > Salmoniformes > Salmonidae > Hucho > Hucho hucho. Next base: position 110,864 of record QNTS01001188.1, read on the forward strand.
CGTGCTCGGTCCTCCTTGTCCTGTAGTCCACAATCATCTCCTTTGTCTTGATCACGTTGAGGGAGAGGTTGTTGTCCTGGCACCACACGACCAGGTCTCTGACCTCTTCCCTATAGGCTGTCTCATCGTTGTCGGTGATCAGGCCTACCGCTGTTGTGTCATCGGCAAACTTGATGTTGGTGTTGGAGTCATGCTAAATTGTTAAATTGTAATTATTTTGTCTCTATGACCTATTTATTGCCTTACCTCCCTACTCTTCTACATTTGCACACATTGTACATAGATTTTTTCTATTGTGTTATTGACTGTACGTTTGTTTATGTGTAACTCTGTGTTGTTGTTTTTGTCGCACTGCTTTGCTTTATCTTGGCCAGGTTACCTGGTTAAATAAAGGTGAAACAAAAATAAATTAATAAAAACTTGTCCGTACGCACTACCCTCTGTAGTGCATTCACATTGGATGCCAAGCAGTTGCCATACCATACGGTGATGCAACCAGTAAAGATGCTCTCAGTGTTGTCGTGCCTTCTTTACAACTGTTTTGGTGTGTTTGGACCGTGATAGATCCTAGTGATGTGGATACCGAGGGACTTGAAGACCTCGACCCGTTCCACTACAGCCCTGTCGATGTGAATGGTGGCGTGGTCGTCCCTCCATTTCCTGTAGTCCATGATCATCGGCTGCTTTGTCTTGGTGATGTTGAGGGAGAGGTTGTTGTCCAGGCACCACACTGCCAGGTATCTGACGTCTTTTCTTTGAAAGGCTGGTCATGGCTCACTTCAACACCCTCATCCCAGACACCCTGGACCCACTCCAATTCGCATACTGCCCCAACAGATCCACAGATGACACAATCTCTATTTCACTCCACACTGACTTTTCCCTCTTGGACACCTACACTACCGGTCAAAAGTTTTAGAAGACCTACTCATTCAAGGGTTTTTCTTTATTTTTACTATTTTATACATTGTAGAATAATAGTGAAGACATCAAAACTATGAAATAACACATATGGAATCATGTAGTAACCAACAAAGTGTTAAACACTTTCTACAAATAGCCAACCTTTGCCTTGATGACAGCTTTGCACATGCATTGAAATTCCTTGGTTTGGGTCTATGGCTGGTAATAAAATGACACAACAGTATGTCTGCATTATCTCACTACCTCCATATAAGGCTTGAAAAAGCTGTTATAATTATAATGTGGACACTATTCACGTTAAGCAGTTTACTGGTAACAAACACAATATTTGCCTTACTTAATTCATTGAATTTGGATCTCAATATGGTTATGCTTTTGGCAGTAATCGTAATGATAGTAATACTAGTTGTGCTTTTGGTAGTAATCATAATAATATACGTTTTATAGTTTTTTGCATACTCTCATGCAAATGTGTTCTTGCCTCGGATTGCAAGAGAAGGGAGTTGCGCACATTCAAAGAATCATCTACTGTACTGATGCGTCTCACTTGAATAACCCTTGTAATCAAAACAGAGACACTCAAAAAATCCATGTGATACATTTTCTCTAGCCAGAGAAAGATTAGGAGTTTGTATTATAACACATCCTTTTGTTTTTGTGGAGAATCTGGAGATGAATTGACAGTGCAAGAGGGAGTACAGGTTTTTACTTTGGCAGGATATTTCTCTGCAGAAACACTGAAATAGCTACATTAAGGTTGTCTAACCCAACTATGGAATGGAAGATCTATTTCCTCTCATCTGTAAAAAAAAATATATATATTATGCAACATATTTTACTTTCAATATGGTCTGTTAGGCAAATGCCAGAGTGTCACTGACCTTTTCTGGCTGGCTATGTTGCTATTTTGGGGTGGTGTATGTACGTATGCCTGTCTGGTTTTTGCTGAAGTATTTGACACGGGGATATTTAAACATTACCGTAATCTGGTTTCAGATGGATAATCGACTCAAACTGTTGTTTGCACTTCTTTCTTTTGTGTAGGCTATATTCTCTTGCTCTTGTGTGGTATCGACCAATGTCGGTTGATGGTACAGAATCAATTCTTTGAATAATAACCCATTTAGTATTACCTATAGCCTCAATACTGTAAGACTAACCTTTCTTCTTGCTCTCTTCTTCCCCCCCACCTCCCACAGAGGACACAGTACTCATGAGAAGACAGCACTTATGAGAATTCTTAGGCCATTAGATGAGTGAGGCCCAACAGAGCACCCTGGTCATTCACAGTCAAAAGTATTGGTAAGTCATCTTATCTGTTATCTTACATACTCTGGAACTGTCCTAGAGACTATTGATTACAGCCGGTCTTCAAATCTAACTCACCCCAGTAGCTCCCAAAGCAATCATTATGTGCTCAGTGTTTGTGATACAACAACAGCATATTTACATTCTTTAACTGTTGTTTTGGGGGGCAAAGACTGCCATTTATACCATAAAGTGCTCTCAGCAGATGACAGTGACTGTGTATTCCTGTCATGTCCTTTTAACCCAGTAGCCCATATCCACAAATAAGTGACATTTTAATGACAGTTGACTAAGCCTCTTACACAGTATGCTTTGACCTGTGTACCTATTTTTTTCATAAATTATGTTACAAATGGGTGTTGGAGGTCCACTTTCTCTGACAAGTCACATTCAGGTAGTTGCGGGATGATAATGCTTAAATAAAAAAGTGAAATAAAATAAAAACTTGGGATACAGTTTCACAGTCCAGCCTCTGGCTTCACAGAGAATTCAACACGTTTAAAACAGTGGGCTATTCTAAACGACTTGGACAGCTATTGCATCTAACTTTAAACATTTCTTATCATGCAGAAACAGTGGCGAAGATTAGCTAAATTATTGATTTCAGATTTCAGCCATAAACGGGTTGTTGGAATCCTTCTCTGAGATTTATGAGCGTGTGCCACCAGTGAAAGCAGCAGTCTCACTGCTGGTGAAACGCACATCTCTAATCCTCAGGCAATTTCAAAATTTTATTTAAAAAAATAAATAATTTCACCTTTATTTAAACAGGTAGGCCAGTTGAGAACTGGCCTACCTGTTTAAATAAAGGAGTGCGACAGAAAACAACAACACATGGGATAAACAAAAGTACAGTCAATAACAATAGAAAAATCTATATACAGTGTGTGCAAATGGAGTAAGGAGGTAAGGCAATAAATAGGCCATAGTAGCGAAGTTTTACAATTTAGCAAATTAACAATGGAGTGATAGATGTGCAGATGATGATGATTTGCGAGTAGAAATACTGGTGTGCAAAAGAGCAAAAAATGCAAATAAAAACAATATGGGGATGAGGTAGGTAGTTGGATGGGCTATTTACAGATGGGCTGTGTACAGCTGCAGCGATCGGTGAGCTGCTCAGATAGCTGATACTTAAAGTTAGTGAGGGAGATATGTCTCCAACTTCAGCGATTTTGCAATTCAGTCCAGTCATTGGCAGCAGAGAACTGGAAGGAAAGGCGGCCAAAGGAGGTGTTGGCTTTGGGGATGACCAGTGAGATATACCTGTAAAAGGAAGAGGCCTGTGTAAAAGTGTTAATGTAAAAGGAATAGGCCTGCTACAGTGGCTTGCGAAAGTATTCACCCCCTTTGTCATTTTTCCTATTTTGTTGCCTTACAACCTGGAATTGCCTTACAACCTTGGTGGTTTGTATCATTTGATTTACACAACATGCCTACCACTTGGAAGATGCAAAATATGTTTTATTGTGAAACAAACAAGAAATAATACAAAAAAACTGAAAAGTTGACATAACTATAACAAAGTCACTACTTTGTAGAGCCACTTTTTGCAGCAATTACAGCTGCAAGTCTCTTTGGCTATGTCTCTATAAGCTTGGCACATCTAGCCACTGGGGTTTTTGCCCATTCTTCACGGCAAATCTGCTCCTTCAAGTTGTATGGGTTCCTCTGGTGTACAGCAATATTTATGTCATACCACAGATTCTCAATTGGATTGAGGTCTGGGCTTTGACTAGGCCATTCCAAGACATTTAAATGTTTCCCCTTAAACCACTCGAGTGTTGCTTTAGCAGTATGCTCAGGGTCATTGTCCTGCTGGAAGGTGAACCTCCGTCCCAGTCTCAAATCTCTGGAAGACTGAAACAGACTGAAACAGAATTTCCTTGTATTTAGCGCCATCCATCATTCCTTCAATTCTGATCAGTTTCCCAGACCCTGCCAATGAAAAACATCCCCACAGCATGATGCTGCCACCACCATGCTTCACTGTGGGGATGGTGTTCTCGGGGTGATGAGAGGTGTTGGGTTTGCGCCAGACATAGCATTTTCCTTGATGGCCAAAAAGCTCAATTTTATTATCATCTGACCAGAGTACCTTCTTCCTTATGTTTGGTATTGCACGAGGCAAGGTGTTTAGCTTAGGACAGTCACAATTCCTGGACATGTAGCTTGTCACTTATTTACGACAGTTTGACAGCTTGTTGAGGAAGTTGTAGACCTGTTCCCAGTAGTCAGTCCGTACTTCAGAGTGTTTCCAAAGCACCAATCGCTATGTTCAAAGTTGTAACTTTGTGTCATCTGAACGCACAGTGTAGATGACTCGATACGACTCAATACTATTCCACTGACTCGGGGCAAAAAGGGCAGTTGCTGCTACACACGAGGTGACCGTTTTGGAGAGCCTGGCATGCCCAAAGTAAAATGCCTCCCATTCAGGCCCAGAAAATAGGATATGCACATATTTGGTACCATTGGATAGGAAACACTCTGAACTTTCAAAAACTGTTAACCATTTGTCTGTGAGTAAAACAGAACGGATATGGCAGGCGAAACCCCGAGGAATTTCTGTCCTGGAAAAAGTGGTTTTCACAGAGTGCCTCATTTGGAACCCCCTCCCTCATGAAAATGCACATAAAAGGGCATATGAATGCAGTACCGATCGCTTCCTCTGGATGTCAACAGTCTCGAGAAAGTGCTTTGATTCTGTATAGATGCTTTAGAGCAGAGAAGAAGAGGGAATAAGGAAGTGCCTCTTTGGAACTCTATAGGAGTGGATGCGCGCTCTCGGGAAGCGCGCACTGTGTTTTTTACAGTCTTTAGAGCTCAGTTTATATTCCGGTTGATTTATTATAGTAAATATACGTAAAAGTGTTCCTAAGGATACATTTAAAACTATGTTTGATTGTTCTTGGACAAGTTTATAGGTATAAGTTGAACGAGTTCTAGTCACGTTTCAATGGAGTAGTGGACGCTGTAGTTTCTGATTNCAAAAGAACCATGGATTGTCTTCGTTGGACACTTAGGAAGACCTCAGCAGAAGTTCTTCAACAGGTAATTGATTTGTTTTCGCTGTGAAATGTGTTATGTGTGTGCCAAGCTGGCTAATGAATTCATGGCTATGGGAAAAGTATGTGAGGTGATACCCTCAAACAATCAAATGTTGTGCTTTCGCCGTAAAGCCTTTTTGAAATCTGACAACGCTGTGATATTGCCAAGAAACAGAGCTTTTGATGAGTATGGAACACTTGTATATTGGTGGATGTTTAATAATTCAACTTTTGGATTTTGAATTTGGCGCCTCACATTTCACCGGGTAGTGTCGGGAGTGGGGCGCTAGCGCCCCAGCAATCCCCAAGAGGCTACAACTTCTTAGTTGTGATATAGTATATTCGGAAAGTATTCAGACCCCTTGACTTTTGTTACATTACAGGCCTATTCTAAAATTGATTAAAACAGGTTTTTATACATTTTTGCAAATGTATAAAAATAAAATAAAAATAGGACATTTGCAATTGTATTCAGACCCTTTACTCAGTACTTTGTTGAAGTACCTTTTGCAGCGATTACAGCATTGAGTCTTGTTGGGTATGACGCTACAAGCTAGGCACACCTGTATTTGGGTAGTTTCTCCCATTCTTCTCTGCAGATCCTCTCAAGGTCTGTCAGGTTTGATGGGGAGCGTTGCTACACAGCTATTTTCAGATCTCTCCAGAGATGTTTGATCGGGTTCAATTCCGGGCTCTGGTTGGGCCACTCAAGGACATTCAGAGCCTTGTCCCGAAGCCACTCCTGCGTTGTCTTTGCTTTATGCTTAGGGTCATTGTCCTGTTGGAAGGGGAACCTTCGCCCCAGTCTGAGGTCCTGAGCGCTCTGGAGCAGGTTTTCATCAATGATCTCTCTGTACTTTTCTCCGTTCATCATTTCCTCGATCCTGACAAGTCTTCCAGTCCCTGCCGATGAAAAACATCCCCAAAGCATAATTCTGACACCACCATGCTTCACTGTAGGCATGGTGCCAGGTTTCCTCCAGACGTGACGTTTGGCATTCAGGCCAATGAGTTCAATCTTGTTTCATCAGACCAGAGAATCTTTTTTCTCATGGTCTGAGAGACTAAGTGCCTTTTGGCAAACTCCAAGCAGGCTGTTATGTGCCTTTTACTGAGGAGTGGCTTCCGTCTGGCTTCTCTAAAATAAAGGCCTGATTGGTGGAGTGCTGCATAAATGGTTGTCCTTCTGGAAGGTTCTCCCATCTCCACAGAGGAACTCTAGAGCTCTGTCAAAGTGACCTCAGGTACTTGGCCACCTCTCTGACAAAGGCCCTTCTCCCCCAATTGCTCAGTTTAGCCGGGCGGCCAGCTCTAAGAAGAGTCTTGGCGGTTCCAAACGTCTTCCATTTAAGAATGATGGAGGATACTGTGTTCTTGGGGACCTTCAATGCTGCAGACATGTTTTGGTACCCTTCCCCAGATCTGTGCCTCGACACATTCCTGTCTCGGAGCTCTACAGACAATTCCTTCTACCTCATTGCTTGGTTTTTTCTCTGACATGCACTATCAACTGTGGGACCTTATATAGACCTGTGTGTCCCTTTCCAAATCATGTCCAATCAATTGAATTTACCACAGGTGGACTCCAATCAAGTTGTACAACTTCTCAGTGATGCTCAATGGAAAGAGGATACACCGGAGCTCAATTTTGAGTCTAATAGCAAAGGGTCTGAATACTTATGTAAATAAGATATTTATGTTTTATATTTTTAATACTTTAGCAAAAATGTCTAAACTTGTTTTCGCTTTGTCGTTATGGGGTATTGTGTGTAGATTGCTTTGGAAATGTGTTTATTCTATTTTAGAATAAGGCTGTAACGTAACAAAATGTGGAAAAAGAAGAATTTGTTTTTGAGAAGAATGTAGTAGTGACTATTGTTGTTGCGAGGGGGTACAGTCGGTACAGGATGCCCACTCGATAAAAAGGCTTCCAAAGGGTGCAGTGGAGCCCTCGATGATTCGACAACTAGCTTTCTAGATTGAATTGATTCAGTCGTGAACGCACTTATCGAGTGCTCAACGTTTTTGGTCTGATATTCAGCCAAGGTCTCCGGCCATCGCTAAGGCTCCGTAATAATGACACAAGCCAACCAAAGGTCTCAGCCCCCAGGCATCTCTACCCCAAATGCTCCAATTTATGTTAAGTGATCCCAGAGGTCTCCCAGGGTAGTCCTCATGTCCATTCGTTGACTAGGATATGCTGAACAACACCTCTTCTGCTTGCCTGCCTGCCTGCGGTGCTCCCACAGATTCAGAGATCCATGTAATGCATCAGCAGCGGGTAATCGGATTTCCAATGACTACACCAGCAAATCTGCAATGCTAATGTGCTTAATAAAAGGCTCTCAAATAGGTTAAGTTGGTTTTGTATTTCATCCTATATGGAACTGTCTCTCTCATCTATGTCCCATGGAGAAGCAATAGGCTACAGGCCAACATCTTAGCAATTTCTACACCCCCTCATGGAAATATGTCTCTCTGTAGGGAGAATGGTTAAAGTGAAGATGGGCACTGGACTGAAATCTAAAGTTGCACTGTGTGGAGCACATGAATAGTTTCAGAAGTGTGTGTGTGTGTGTGTGCGCATGGAGGGCATACTGGGTTTTCTGAGAACAGTAAAACAAGGGAGCAAGTGGAGATTAGTGTTTTTTGAGCTGTGTGTGTGGGTGTGTGAAGGCTCTTGCGAAATCCCCAAACTCTATCAGCGCGATGATGTCACTACACAAGAAAACCAAAATGTTCTGTGTTTTTGCATGTTTGTTTAGTGCCAACCTTCACAGATGTTGGTCCAAAACAATGTATGAAGAAGAACATTTGGCGTTCAGCTTACTTAGGGAAAACCTTTTCTCCTCAAATATAGTCATTGAATTAATATTTTAATATTCTCAAGAATACTGGCCAGCTTCAGCAGCAAAGTAGAGTGCCACATTTTGCATATGTGAATAGAAAGAAAAATGTTGTTTTATGATGAAGGCATGTTTAATTAGATGCTATGTTAAATGATCACAGTGGCTTGCGAAATTATTCACCCCCCTTGGCATTTTTTCTATTTTGTTGCCTTACAACCTGGAATTAAAATAGATTTTTGGGGGCGTTTGTGTCATTTTATTTACACAACATGTCTACCACTTTGAAGATGCAAAATATTTTTTATTATGAAACAAACAAGAAAAAAAAAATGAAAACTTGAGCGTGCATAACTATTGACCTCCTCAAAGTCAATACTTTGTAGAGCCACCTTTTGCAGCAAATACAGCTGCAAGTCTCTTGGTGTCATGATTATCTCCTCTCGGGAATGACCAATGCACAGCGACGTAACCAGAATACATGTTTAATGAAGATAACGGGACGAGACGGAACAAAACAATAAACGAAGAACAAGACGTGAACCCTAACGCTAAATCCTAAACTGGACACAGAGATCTAAACCTAAACACGACTGGCGAAACCTAACTAAACACGAATGGCGAAACCTAACTAAACATGAATGGCAGAACCTAACTATACACGAATGACAAGAACCTGACTGAACACGATAACCATAACATAATCAATAACCCACAAAACTAAAGTGCAAACCCCAAACATATATATGGTTCCCAATTAGAGGTAACGAGACTCAGCTGCCTCTAATTGGGAACCATTATCCCAACATAGAAATAGACAGCATAGAACACAAGAAACCCCTACACCAAAGCAAAACTCAACCCTCCAGCCTGTGCACTCAGGCCTGGGCGTTACACTTGGGGTATATCTCTATAAGCTTGGCACATCTAACCACTGGGATTTTTGCCCATTCTTCAAGACAAAACTGCTCCAGCTCCTTCAAGTTGGATGGGTTCCGCTGGTGTACAGCAATCTTTAAGTCATGCCACAGATTCTCATTTGGATTGAGGTCTGGGCTTTGATTAGGTCATTCCAAGACATTTAAATGTTTCCCCTTAAACCACTCGAGTGTTGCTTTAGCAGTATGCTTAGGGTCATTGTCCTGCTGGAAGGTGAACCTCCGTCCCAGTGTCAAATCTCTGGAAGACTGAAGAAGGTTTCCCGCCAGAATTTCCTTGTATTTAGCGCCATCCATCATTCCTTAAATTCTGACCAGTGTCCCAGTCCCTGCCATTGAAAAACAAAAACATGGGATATTGTGTCCTCTGGGTGATGAGAGGTGTTGGGTTTGCGCCAGACATAGCATTTTCTTTGATGGCCAAAAAGCTAATTTTTAGTCTCATCTGACCAGAGTACCTTCTTCCATATGTTTGGTAAGTCTCCCACAGGCTTTTTGGCGATCACCAAACGTGCTTGCTTATTTTCTTCTTTAAGCAATGACTTTTTTCTGGCCACTCTTCCATAAAGCCCAGCTCCGTGGAGTGTACGGCTTAAAGTTGTCCTATGGACAGATACTCCAATCTCCGCTGTGGAGCTTTGCAGCTCCTTCAGGGTTATCTTTGGTCTCTTTGCTGCCTCTCTGATTAATGCCCTCCTTGCCTGGTCTGTGAGTTTTGGTGGGCGGCCCTCTCTTGGCAGGTTTGTTGTGGTGCCATATTCTTTCCATTTTTTTATAATGGATTTAATGCGTGGGATGTTCAAAGTTTCAGATATTTTTTTATAACCCAACTCTGATCTGTACTTCTCCACAACTTTGTCCCTGACTTGTTTGGAGAGCTCCTTGGCCTGCATGGTGCCGCTTGCTTGGTGGTGCCCCTTGCTTAGTGGTGTTGCAGACTCTGGCCACCCTGGCCACTTTCAGAACAGGTCTATATATACTGAGATCATGTGACAGATCATGTGACACTTAGTTAAATAAAGTCCACCTGTGTGCAATCTAATTGTGTGACTTCTGAAGGTAGTTGGTTGCACCAGATCTTATTTAGGAACTTCACAGCAAAAGGGTGTGATTACATATGCACGCGCCACTTTTACGTTTTTTATTTGTAATTTTTTTTTAAACAAATATTTTTTTTATTTTACTTCACCAATTTGGACTATTTTGTGTATGTCCATTAAATGAAATCCAAATAAAAATAAATTTATATTACAGGTTGTAATGCAACAAAATAGGAAAAACGTCAAAGGGGATGAATACTTTTGCAAGGCACTGTAGATATCTTGCTCTATAAAACAAAGCTCTATTCAACTAATGTAAAAAACATTGTTTACTCTACCTTCCGTTCCTGCTGAACCCTAGCCATCTTCTTCAGATACTACTTCGACACATTGAAAGTGGGGCAACTTTTTAACAATAACTTGAAACGCTTGAATGCTTCCAATACAGATGCAATATACGCATGTTCATTATAAAACTACAATGTAGAACATATAAACATGCAAATGTATATTAGTCTAATGTATAATGCATTATTTAAGCATTGGGGAGAAAGTGGTAGTGACATGTAATTAGAAAAGTATTTTTCACATCACTGATGTCATAATAAGCAACTTGCATTTTCAGATACAATATTTGAATCATTATCAGTGTAAATGAAATTCCCCTGTCATGCAAAGTCAAGGTAATTGTGCAGAAACTTTACATCCACTTGCGAAACCTCAATGGTTTGCAATTACTGTAGTGTAAACTGCAATGTGTCCCACAGTTAGAACCCAGTGGTCCTATGCAGTATATGTCGGAAACTTGATAGAATGAGAATTGAGCTTGGAGTGTATCACTATGTCAGCAAAAAGTAACAGGCTAGAAGTGTCAATGTCAATGAATTGTTAACTAAATTACTCTGCAGAATATGTGACCTTGTTGAATGCATGCCAAGATGCTTGTCTGTGTAGGTGGAAGGATGCATTTTGATTTAATTATTTGTCGTTGACACTATAGACATTGTGGTTACTTTGATGGATCGGAGTCAAGATACAGGGGAAGCGTTACATTTATCAGAGCTCCCAGACGATGACCTTTGACAGATTTGATAATTTTGTCTAAACATATCAGAGAAGTTGACATGCCTTTCCCAAAATGGTGTGCTTTGTCAGCTGTTTCCACTACCCAAGATTCACCCTGTGGAGAGTGACACTCCAAACATTTTCTCAATCTATTTTTGAACTGCATGTATTTTTTGTAAAGTGACTCAATCTTCCCCCTATTGACACTGTATCGGGAGAACTGCTCTTCCTGGATATCAATGGCCTAATAACTGTTGGTATTTTAAAGGCCTAGGGCAACATTTTGCATGTTAAGGCCTTTTTCTCTACTTACCCAGTCAGACAAACTCATGGATAACATTTTTATGTCTCTGCGTGCAGCTTAAAGGATGTTGAAGTTAGTTTTGCTAGCCAATACTAACTAGCATTAGAGCTAGTTAGTATTGGCTAACTGGAAGTCAACAATGACTGGAAGTCAACAAGAACAGCTAGCATTAACTCTTCACTACTCCCGATTAGTCATTCTCTCTGCTTGTGTGTTTTTTGTTGTGTCCTTTCTATCAACTGTAGACTCATGACTTTAACATTTCTCTGTCCCACATTGTTTGTTGTACATTGATATTGTGTTACAGTAGGATATCTCATATGACAGTGGGGACTTATGAGGACTTATAAATATGTTACTTTTTTTTTGACTTATTTCATTGAAGGAAGGCTATTCAGATCCCAAGGTGAATGGCAGTATAGCGATTGGTAGAAGTCGTAGAGTAATCTTGGGATGCAAGAAGCACATTGCACACGTTTCCACTTCTTTTAAGGTATGAGTCATATGTTGATAAACTCAGCTATGATTTATTTTTATAATGGAAAAGTCAAAACATGACAGCACTTTTCACTAACGTTGATACTAACAGTGTAGTGCAAGGAATTTATAGCCATAGAAATACATGATTAATTATACATGATTTACAGTATAATGTGCACCACTCATTTCTAGATTGTGAGATCACCTCAGTCAGCAGCAAATCATCTGTCATCCGCCATTCAAATTACTTTATTCTGCCATTCCTGTGCACTCATCTCAGAAACGTTTCAAACTTTTATTGTGAGTGGTGGCAGATATGACCTCTGAAAGAATTATGAGGTACGATTCCAAGAGGATATACTGCTGTGACCTTTTGAAAGCCTTGAAACTCTTGACATACCCTGAAGACATCAGTCATTTTCAAGGAATATCTGATAACTTTATAAGATTCCCGTTGGGCAAACTTTTGACACTACTAAACAACTTATTCTTATTCATTGTTGGCCAATTAGGGGCGTAACTTTTTCGTTGGAACAAAAGCCTGCAGCCACGATCACTGTGGAAAAGATCTAACCCTGATTTAAGTAGTTTGGAAGCAATAGCTACTGTTAGTGACACCCCTGTGTCTCTCTGATTTCAGTTGAAACCGATGACATAATTTCTGATGAGATAACCCTTTGTTTTTGTCAATGTGTAATACCTCATGCATACAGAGTAACACAACTACACATTTTAGACTACAGAAGTTCCGTCCCCAACTAGGGACAAAGGGTTGATCAAACCCATTATATTAAACACTGCGAGAGATGTAAATGCTCACCTCCAGTCCAGGGTTCCCTCCTAAACTCCTGCTAATTGCCAATTAGGTTTCCTCCTCACAGTGTGTACTGTTCCCCATTCCTCTCTCATTACGTTCCATGACAGAGCAGCCAGCTAGACACATTATTCCATCAAGAAATAGTTAACCCTTCTGCTACCTCAACTCCATGTAATGGGCACTACTATTCAGGGAACATACTGTTTGTAGACTTACATTCAATTTCACTCTTTTGGAAGTGGTGGGTTAGCCTAAAGCTTTGGACACAACATCTATGTATTGATAAGATAAGACAGTTTCAGCAGATGGTGGTTGTGGCTCTACCCATAAGACGTTTTGGATGCGAGGGGAACCAGTTGTTGTTCAGAGCATTCGGGACTGCTTGGTGATGTGCTGCTGGATCAGCATGCATAACCTTGCACAGCTTGAGAAATTGGGAAGTGGATGACTCCTTCTCATTGGCTGTCATGTTTTATTGTTGAAGGGAGAGACAGCCGAATCCCTAACCACAGGGCAAAAACAGGTTGAATCAACGTTGTGTCCATGTCATTTCAACCAAAAAAATGACATGTGATGACGTTGAATCAACGTGTAAAACTGATTGGATTTGAAAAAAGTCATCATAATTTGTAACCTAAATCCAATGACATGGTGGCAAATTCTGTTGATTTCATGTTGAATTCACGTTAGTTGACTCAACCAAATGTAAATCAAAACTAGCCATTGAACTGACATCTGTGCCCAGTGGATATTGCCCGTTGGATAAAGTAGTGTTTTTCTAGTTTCCATCTGACACATGATTTGAGCAACTATATGACATGTGCAGTGGACTGTATGTCTTGGTTTGTGTTACGAAGAAGGCAGATATTTGATTTTCCAGGACCACCAATACATCATTGAGCCACAGTTTGTCCGTATGCACAATATCATTGTCTATAAAGTTTGATTTCAGTAAATGTTTTATGATTTAACCAAATCACCAGTTGGTTCAGCTGTCAAACATTTTCCCCCTCCAAATAATTTCACTTTCATTTTGTTTGCGCCATGTAAGAACCATAGCCTGAATCCAAATATAACTATAGTTAGAAAGACAGCAAGACTATAAGTGAGGTTTCTTTTTTTTGCTTGATGTTCTGTAGTTTGTGACAGGGACATGAAGACCTAACACCACGCTCCATGCCCTGCAGTGTTCCAAGGGTTGAAAACACATGCTTCAGCCCTCAAGTACAAAGAGCAGAGGCCTTACCCCAAAGTTGTGCTTGCAGTTTTCAGGAACTTCCTGACTTTGTTGACTTAAGTGGAAGACTTAGACTGTGAGTGGAAAATAAAATCAAAGCCCAAACGCTCCTGGCCACTTTACGTGGAAAAGAATGTACACAGTTTCCATATGAGTATAAAAACATGTCTGTTTGCTTTGTTGGTGTAGTAGAGTATTGTAGTAGAGTATTGTAGTAGAGTGTTGTACAATTCTCAAAATAGCTCCCATGTCTTTGGCAAACCAAAGTGTAACCAGATGGTGAGTGTGTTTTATTGTAGTACCTGCAGTTGAAAAAATTGGTTTAATCAATGTTGTTTCCATGCCATTTCAACCCAAAAAATCTATATGATGATGTTGAATCAACGTGGAAAACTTTTTGAATTTGCAATAAGTCATCAACTTAAAGGCATTTCGTCTTTTTAATTCTTAACCTTCAATCTATTGACTTTTTTTATTTTTTATTTTTACATTGAATTAAATTAGTTGACAACTCAACCAAATGTAAATCAAAACTAGACGTTTAACTGACGTCTTTGCCCAGTGGGATGGCCATGCAACATATGATCACTGATTGATGTACCAACGGGGGTTCCTGACAACTGGCCTCTCATAACTAAAACGTTGTTTGCGCTCTAGAATTAGACTTATAAAAGTTAATATTGTTGATTTTTTTCAGTCACACAACGCACACTCTTCAACATAGACTTTTCAAACTATCTAGAACGAAAGACTGTGTGTTACCAGTAAGTCCTACAATTACTGATTAACATATCCTGCAAGAGGCCACTCTGTTTTAACATTTTACCTGACACTAAAATCCATTATTGTTTCTGATCATTTCCTTGTAGAATCAGCAAGAAATTCCAGTGCGTGTGACCTATTGAGGTGTTATGTGGTTCAATTTGGTCGCACATTGATTTTGGTTTAATATGTCTTTGTGAAAGGAATGTTAATAAACTTGGAGGAATGTCTGTTAGCAAATGACTATTCATAATACTATTGTGTGGGGTGTAGCACATTTTAGTCGTAATGAATAAATCAGATACGTAATAAAATAATACGATTGAGTTAGTGGTTGTTGTAATTCTTGATTTACTCTATTTCCATATCTTCAAAAATCAGAAAAAAACAAATGCTAATTGCCCAAGAACACTGATATTACCTCTTAGGATAACTTTTATGTCTTGGGAATATCAATCTGGAGATTGATATTGATCTGATAGAAATTAAGTAGATTTATAATGTTTCCCAAGGTGCTTTTGCACTCATTGAGAAAAGAGCAGCCATGGCATTAATTATTTTGTTATTTTAAATGTGGAAGTAGAGGTGTGACAAGTGTCAATCATATACTGTAGTGGTCCTACTTATTTATATTTTGCCTTTAGCAGTATTAACTTGTTTAGGAAAACAGCCCTAATGTTGGAAACAAATGTTATCCAGAGTCACATGTATTTATTTTCCAAGCTATAGGACACACTACTTTACATACACCAGGTGTTTAAAGGACCAAAGAGTTTGGTCTGCTTCTTGTAAAAAATGTAGCCATGGAAAAAATATTGCGCAACTGGTATCGTCACGGCACTAATTGATACATGTTTTGGAAGCTCATGAGTGGTGCAGTGGTCTAAGACACTGCATCTGAGTGCTAGAGGCGTCACTACAGACCCTGGTTCAATTCCAGGCTGTATCACAACTGGCCATTATTAGGAGTCCCATAGGGCGGTGCACAATTGGCCCAGTGTTGTTAGGGGTTGGCCATGGCTAAGGGCTGTTCTCATGCACGATGCAACCCGGAGTGCCTGGATACAGGCCTTAGCCATGGTATATTGGCCATATACCAATCAGCATTCAGGGCTCGAACCACCCAGTTTATATTCAAAAATAAGTATAGAGACAATAAAAGGTTCAGTTAATCATGAGATCTTCTAACTTAACAGCGAACTTGCATTGGTGACAGCGGTGCTTGTAATGGAAATTCTCTTCATATGTGATCTTTCACATTGCCACGTGTGGAAGGGTCTCCACTTTGAGAGCTAGCAAATGTCTGCACAAACCTTTTAACACCCTACCTCAACCCAGCTGTCCAAAGAAGACCGAAACATAAAACGATATAGGGCAAACTAGAGCAAAGCGTTAGGAAAACAAAGTGTGAACAGAACCTCAGTCCTGATAGCCGGGCCCTCCCTGTTTTTAAATGGTACTCATAAGCAGAGGCCTGGGAACTCGCAGCCAAAATGAACATGGCATCACATCGGGCCTGTATTCAATCAAAACCTATACAAAGGATTCAGGGGTAAAATCCAACATTTTGTTCCCTACAGCGAAATTTCTGAATGAATTAATTTTGTTTGAATTAACATGCAGTTTAGTTTATTTGTTTCACACTGTAAACTTGGTTTTGTTTCGAACTCGCAGTACAAGAATCCAAGGAAACCTGCTTACCAGCTTTGATTGAAAAAGGGCCCTATTGACAAATTAACCTGGACCTGTCATAAACAAGAATACATTACAAAAAAATGTCATCCATGTGTTTACCTGCCTCATGCCCCTCACTTGAAAAGCTGTCCTGAGCAGTTCATCTCCAAGCGTTGAATAAGACACGAAAGTGTCGAATTTCACTAAGGTATAACACAGTTCAAGCAGCTAGGATCCACTGTTCCTACGCTCATGTATTTCTGCAGCTGCAGTTAAAATGCTTTTTCACAGCATATTGTGTTCCCCAATTCTCAAACAAAGCATTTTCTCATGCTCTTTTATCGACTCAGGGCTTCTTTTCAGGCACATTATGTTACATTGTGATTTGAATATCTAAAAGCCCAATATCTAAAAGCCCTCTCCAAAAGTGATATAAGATTGACAGTTTAGACTGAAACCTTTGTAAAGTAGATTTTTAAAGGTAATCTCTGTCTGTTTCCTGTTTGTGTAGAAAGCAATTTTACTTTTTATGTCCTCCCAGAAAAGTTTTGCAGAAAAACAACTTTTGCATGAATTGTGGGTGGAGGAATTTTGACTCTGAAATCCAGGTATCATGTTTCTGTAAAAAAGCCCTTGTTGGAGTATTGCAAACCCATCTCCTCTACCACAATCCTGAATGTATCACCATCTGGCCCACAGCTGAAAACTATTAGGCTCTGCTGGAACTTCCTTCTTCTCACTATTCCACCAGGTTTCAAAGCAAGTAAGTCGCTTTTATTTTGTTGCTGCTGCCTGGTCATCTTTGCGTGTTTGTGTAATACCGCTCTAAAGCCATTCTCTTATTTTAGTTCCTCTTGGCAACGGGGTAAAGCATCGGTTGGTCTGTTTGTTAATCTCTTTTGCTGTTGGTAAGCGAGCTGGAATTTTTCTGTGTCTGATTGAATGAGAGAGAGCAAGAGAGAGAGCTCGGGGAGCAGCACTGTGCTTGGTTTAGGCTGATTCAACTGTGGAATGTCGGGGTAAATTAAGAAACAGATCGTTTTTGCTATGTCTAATGTGTTTTGCGCTCAGTAAGCAAAATTCCAGAGCGGGTGACAGCGATTGAAGAAACAATGAAGTGCTGTTGTTTTCCGAGCGGCATTATGTTAGGGGACTGCAGTGCGTGTTTTCATCCCATGTCAAAAACTGGCTTGCTTTTTTTGTATGCGTATGGCTCAGATTTGCGGCTGCTAGAGAGGCTTTTAAAGGGGACATCAACTTTTGGGATTTTTTTTTTATTTGCAGATTGCTTTTTTGGCTTGAGAGAATACTTTTTTCCCTGGGGTCAAAGTAGGTAATTTCTGTTCTAACTTAAATTCCAACTGTTTGAGTCAGTGAAGTAGAATTGCGCAACTGGCGGCATGTTTTTCTGAGCAAATGAGGAATGATAAACCTCATGAATTAACTTATGCCACATTTAGTGAATAATTTGCTTCAGGACTGGGGTCAATTAATTCAAGAAGTGATTTTAGTAAAAAAAAAATATAGCATTGAAAAACTTTTTATATAAATAGCTTCTACTTAGTTTATTGATAATTCATTGGAAATATAAGCAATTTTTTAAATAATTGAATTTGAATTTCAGTTTACCAGAATTGACTTACTGCCTTCAATTCTAATTATCCCAGCCTTGATTTATTTAGAAGTGTTCGCCTCAATGTGTAGCAGTAATACAAAATACATACACACATTCTGGAATGTTATTGTTGAATAATTAAATTGATTGCTGTTCGTTTTTTTTTGTCTTTCAAACATTGTGCTTAATATGTTTGCACATCATTGCTCCCAATTAATATCCCTTTTATTGTGTGGTGTACACTGATTGGAAACTGTTTAACCATGGCATCAGGTGTCAATTGGCATTCTTTATGTCCTATTTGTTTTCATGATCAGACCTGATAGTGTTTATACACTACTGTAACTGCTCCGAGCATCAGCTTGTCCTCCGATGTTTTCGGTCAACTGAGTGTACTGCAAACTGTAGTGAAGTGAGAAATAAAATCGATACAGTTACATATCGGGATATTATTATTGACAATATGTTGTATCATATCATGTTATTGTCACGCTAGTTGGCTGTACCTGCACTATAAATCCAGTATTTGTCCTTCAGAGCTTGTTCTCCATCTTCTTTTTAAATAGAGTGGAATTTTTCAGCACTTTTATTTCCATGACTTATCAAAACTCGTTTTCTCATGGCTCTCTCTTGTCCCTCTGTAGAAGACATATAGTGAGCATTAGCCTATGTTAGGAACATTGAAATGCAATACATATAGAATCGTGAGAATCGCAATACATATCTTATTAGCATCTAAGTATCGTGATAATATTGTGGCTGTTCCCTGCCCGGGTAAACTGCATAATATTATGGTCTTTGTCGTCCCTCAGGAACAATCCATTCCCTCTAACTCTCCCGGCTATAGGTTACGCTACATACACGCTCCCAGGGAATTTTAAACCTGAGCAACGGACTGTGAGAATAAGGATTGCTCAGCCGGTCTAATTCTCCAGACGGCTGTATATCGCTGCAACTGTGACCTCAAACATACCTGCCCCCGATGCTTGCACAGTCACACTGCAGAGGGTTAATAGCAGTGGGGAAGGTTGCGACTCTGTGCGAAGGCTGGGGTAAGGTTCTCCCAAGAGAGGGTGACTCACCAGCCCAGGAAGCCATTAAAAATAGCAAACAGCTTCTGTCAATCATAATGAGGGACATCACAGTGTCAGTCCAGGCATACACAGCCCAACAGTAGAGTAAGAAAACATCCACAGTGAGAGGATATTGTAACCTGCTCTCCTATATTCCCTTGGTGGTTGCCGTTAGATACACTGTAGGCTAGCACTTGATATTTTCTTTGCCTCTGGATGCTAGAATGGTAATTCTTTCAGGTAGTCTTGGGGAGGAAAAGTTATTGCTGTGAGTTGGGTTGTCTGATTCTGCTGAAATAGTGATTTGAATGTAATGTAGGTCTTGTGTATCTTAGTCCTGATCTTCAACAAACGGTATAGATGCTGTCTTCATAAGAAGAGGAGTTCAAGCCAAGTCAGACTGTAAAACGTGAAGCCACATAAACAAAATGGAATGGTAGAGTATTAGGCATTTATAGGCAGTAATGCAGCAAGCATTGCTGATATCTTGATTAAAACAGACAACCCACAAGGAAAAGCTGGGAAACGGATATTGGCACTGGAATAGACGGATGCAGTCACTCACTCTAGCTGTTGATGGCTTGTCTTTTTGACTCAGTTATAACCTTTAACCTATGACATAATACTCTTACTTGGTAGAGTTTTGGGCTAAAGGGAAACAGTTTTTATCCCACAGTGCTGTAAGAGTGTGTTTGAATGCACTGTAAAGTCGCGAGGGGGTACCATACAATTAAGTACCTTACTGTGATTTTTTTTTGTTCAATTAAAATGGTCAAAAACAAACAAAAATAGCTTATTAGCAGATAGCATTTTCTCAAGCAATAATTTTGCTAGGTCTTTCTGGGAGTGGTCTGCGTGGGGAGGGGGAAACTGAAAATGAGCTGTTATTGGCAGAGAGGTCTGGAACTCTCTTTCTTATTGGTCTGTTAACTAATTTACTGTATGATGGTGATACCATGGAAGGCCAAAACTCCATCCCACCAAAACAGGGAGAAATTTCAGGCGGTCTTTTCAAACAGTTTTTACACTAAAAGGGCTTTATCATCATTTTCACAATTTCACAGTATTATTCCAACCTCATAGTGTGGAAATATGTAACACAAGAAGTCAAATTTCTGACTGCACTGGGCCTTTTAAGATTGATCCCTGAAATAATTTGTACTTCCTATGGAAGTAGGTCGAGGTGGAAGTTGGTCTTATAGCTGTGGTCGATAGGGCCTTAAATCCTGTTGGTTAAGATCAGGAGAGAGAAGCATCAATAGTAGCACTCAAGAGACATTTCCCCTTGAGCATTGTTCTACAGAGTAATGAGTCAGTATGCTCCAATGAGGGATACATGGTTTTCCAGATGTCACGTGTGCATCACAGTAGGCTGTTATTTTTTGAAGGCAATTTGTAATGCTGACGTTTTCTCAAACTCCATATATTGAATGTTTTTTTTTTAAATCTGCCACTCGTAAAGTAGGCTAAGCATAATTAATCATATTCCCCTATTAAATCGGGACTTCACATGCCTTAGACCCTTCAAGACTGTGCAAAAAGCCGCTTTGATACCATTTTCATCATGTTCAGGGTGACATAAATAACTGACTTGGCGCCTAGCCTATTTCTTATTTGTCTAGGTCTTCAGATGTGCAGAAAAGTGACTCCTTCTCCCCTGAATTGTGGACATGGTTGCTGGCTCTGCATCGCTCTGAGGCAGGGACAAATTCTTTGGCCGTGAACAAGAAAGACAAGATGTAATTTTAAGTGGCGAAACTATTCTGTTTTGGCAGACCTCGGGATATCCCAATCCACACCCTCTAGCTCATTCCAGTTAAGCTTTTTGCCCTGAAGGACCTTTATAGATTGAAAGAAAACCTCTCCCAACATCACAATGTGGTTTTAGACCTTTGTTAGATGAAGTTGTCTCTGCAGATAATTAATATTTTTTTATAATAATTGCATGTCTAAACATCATATTTTTGTCTATTTGACATTATCCTAGTATCCTTAGTGACTTATTGTAGGACGCTTGTTGCTATGTAATTTCAGAAAGAAAAGAGTAGTTTGGTGCTATAGTTTTGTCTAAAATATGGCGATTTGCTCATTTTTCGATTTCCTTTCATATTGGGAAGAAATCATGGTCCTCAGTGGCATGCATAATAGTCAGTCAGAGCTGGCATTCCCATGTGGTGACTCACGTAATATCATAACACAATACTGTAGCTAGCATATATCTTAAAGCTAGACTAATTGATGACCAATTAAAGCTAGACTAATTATTGCTAAATTGCTAATTTCTCTTCCTGAATTACATCTCTCAAATTGGACAAATAAGACATGGGAATGCTTGCAATTGCTTTTCTGTCATGTCCAAGTTTATGAAATAATGTTGTTTATGTATTATTAATACTGAAGCTTTTGATACAATTTCCAGCTCACAGTTCACATCGATTAACTTTGAGATTAAGGAGTAAGGAAACATTACTGTTCTTTGCATGGAAACATTCACATGGAGCCTCTATTCACTATTTGCACATTGTATTATTCTAGAACGGCTCACAGTCTCTCAGGTCTGGCTGTCAAATAGCAAAGCATGTTTGTACCTGCTAGGGGTGGCAGGTAGCCTTGCTCGCACATGCTTTTTTAGTTCTGCCCATGACTTTTCTATAGGATTTAGGTCAGGGCTTTGTGATGGCCACTCCAATACCTTGACTTTGTTGTCCTTAAGCCATTTTGCCACAACTTTGGAAGTATGCTTGGGGTCATTGTCCAATTGAAAGACCCATTTGCGACCAAGCTTTAAGTTCCTTACTGAGGTCTTGAGATGTTGCTTCAATATATCCCCATAATTTTCCCACCTCATTATGCCATCTATTTTGTGAAGCACACCAGTCCCTCCTGCAACAAAGCACCCCCACAACATGATGCTGTTTGAAGGTAGGCCTTGAAATACATTGACAGGTACACCTCCAATTGACTCAAATTATGTCAATTAGCCTATCAGAAGATTCTAAAGCCATGACATAATTTTCTGGAATTTTCCAAGCTGTTTAAAGGCACAGTCAACTTAGTGTATGTAAACTTCTGACCCACTGGAATTGTGATACAGTGAGTTAGAAGTGAAATAATCTGTCTGTAAACAATTGTTGGAAAAATTACTTATGTCGTGCACAAAGTAGATGTCCTAACCGACTTGCCAAAACTATAGTTTGTTAACAATACATTTGTGGAGTGGTTGAAAACAAGTTTTAATGACTCCAACATAAGTGTATTTAAACTTCAGTCTTCAACTGTATTATATATACAGTATACTTTACTTATTATATATACCGTATTCTCGACATATTATATACAGTTTACTTTACATATTATATATAGTATACTCTACATATGATATATTTAATATACTTTACATATTATATATACACAGTATACTCTACATATTATATAAAGTATACTTTACATATTATATATACAGTATGCTTTACAATTATATATACAGTACACTCTTTTATTTATTTATATTTTATTTTACCTTTATTTAACTAGGCAAGTCAGTTAACTACTTAGGGAGCAGTGGGGCACTATCGCTCCCGACACTACCCGGTGAAATGTGAGGCGCCAACTTAAAAATCCAAAAGTTGAATTATTAAACATTCATCAATATACAAGTGTTGCATAGTCATCAAAAGCTCTGCTTCTTGGCAATATCACAGCGTTGTCAGATTTCAAAAAGGCTTTATGGCGAAAGCACAACATTTGATTGTTTGAGGATAGCCCCTCTCATATTTTATGCATTAGCATAAATCCATAACCAACGCGGTTCTCAAAAAACGCATAAAATCGCTAATATAAAATCCCTTACCTTTCGAAGAACTTCTGCTGAGGGCTTCCCAAGTGTCCAACGAAGACATCCAAATGGTTCTTTTGTTAGAAAACATCATTTATTATATCCATAAATCTCCGTTTGGTTGGCGCGTTATGATCATAAAATCCACCGTTGAGTCGCCCATTGAACCGTGAAGAGAACACGTTCAAATTATACCTATACGCTTTCTACAAACATCCTTTTTAATGTATCCTTAGGTATCCTTTTGTGTATTTTTGCTGTAATATTTCAACCGGACGATAACGTGAACGATAGGAAAGAAAAATTATGTGGTGCGCGTTCACAATCTCGCGCGTGTCAAACCTTGTTTACAAAAGTGGTCCTGTGACTTCTTCCTGTCCCTTTCCGTTCTGGTCACTCCTAGAATTCCCAGTCTTTGACTGTTGACTGGTGACATCTAGTGGAAGCCATAGGTACTGCAGTCTCAGTCCTACATAAGATTGTATGCAATAGGCACAATGGAGAATATGGGCATTTACAAAAAAAACTGCAAATCCAGATGGATTTTCCTCGGGTTTTCGCCTGCTATATCAGTACATACATGATTTTAACACTCTTAGAAACTTCAGAGTGTTTCCTATCCAATAGTACTAATTATGTGCATATCCTATTTTCTGGGCCTGAGTGGCAGGCATTTTACTTTGGGCACGCCAGACTCTCCAAAACCGTCACCTATGCTGCCTCTCCCTAAGAAGTTAAGAACAAATTCTTATTTTCAATGACAGCCTAGGAATAGTGGGTTAACTGCCTTGTTCAGGGGCAGAACGGCAGATTTTTACCTTTGATTTTTCGGTTACTAGTCCAAAGCTCTAACCGCTAAGCTACCTGCCGCCCCAAGTGTATATACAGTATACTCTACATATTATACAGTACACTTTACATATTATATACATTATACTTTATATATTATAAAGTATACTCTACATATTATATATGCAATATACTCTATGTATTATATATACAGTATACTTTACATATTATATACAGTATACTTTACAGTACAGTCTACGTATTCCGAAATTATTCACACCCGTTGACTTTTTCCACTTTTTGTTTTGTTACAAGGTGGGATTAAAATATATTTAATTTAGATTTTTTTTGTCAAATATCTACATAAAATAATAATAAACACAAATATATATTGATTACATACAGTACCAGTCAAAAGTTTGGACACACCTACTCATTCCAGGGTTTTTCTTTATTTTTACTATGTTCTACATTGTAGAATAATGGTGAAGACATCAACTATGAAATACCACATATGGAATCATGTAGTAACCAAAAAAGGTTTAAACAAATAAAAATATATTTTATATTTGAGGTTCTTCAAAGTTTCTTCATTGACATTTTCAACCTCTCCCTGTCCAAGTCTGTAATACCAACATGTTTCAAGCAGACCACCATAGACCCTGTGCCCAAGAACACTAAGGTAACCTGCCTAAATGACTATCAACCCATGGCACTCACGTCTGTACCATGAAGTGTATTGAAAGGCTGGTCATGGCTCACATCAACACCATTATCCCAGAAACCCGAGACCCACCCAAATTTGCATACCGCCCCAACAGATCCATAGATGATGCAATCTCTATTGCACTCCACACTGCCCTTTCCCACCTGGACAAAAGGAACACCTAAAGTGGTACCTCCTTTAAAAGTTGCAGCGTACTGCGGCACAGCTTGCATGGCACGTTATTTAAGTGTGAACTACTGGTACCATTTAATGCTTGTTAGTGCTAGTTTGACCACCAGAAGGCATCTTTGACAAGCATTTGATTGCCTTCAATATTGTCTGTACTAGAGAATGGGGCATGCGGGAGACCTGGGTTCAATTCCCTGATGGGGAGGAAGGAGTTGGCTGTCCTTGTATATATGAATTTGTTCTTAACCTCCACAGGCACCGGGGCAGTATTCGGAAGTTTGGAGAGTCTGGCGTGCCCAAAGTAAAATGCCTGCCACTCAGGCCCAGAAACGAATTAGTACTATTGGATAGGAAACACTCAAGTTTCTAAAACTGTTAAAATAAAGTCTGTGAGTATAACAGAACTCATATGGCAGGCGAAAACCCGAGGAATTTCTGTACGGAATTTTTTTTTGTGACATGCCCTCACTTTCAATGGCTGCCTATGGGATTCTCAGTAAAATAGGACCCAGGTTGCAGTACCTATGGCTTCCACTAGATGTCAACAGTCTTTAGACAAGGTTTCATGCGTTTATCATGGAAGACAACCGAACAGAAGAAGAATTTGTAAGAGGATGGAGGAAGTCACTTGAGTTTTTGGAGCGCGAGACCGTGAGCGCACTCCTCGGTATTTTCCTTTTCTATCGTTTAGGATACTATCCGTGTGAAATATAATTGTTAATATACATAAAAGTATACCTAAGGATACATTATAAATGATGTTTGATTTGTTTGGGCAAAGTTGATAGGTATAATTTGAATGCTTTCTCTTCACTATTTAATGGGCGAGTAGACTGTGGATTTTCTGAACATAACGCGCCAACCAAACTGAGATTTATGGATATAACAATGACTTTTTCTAACAAAAGAAACATGGATTGTCTTGCTTGGCACTTCGGATGCCCTCAGCAGAAGATCATCAAAGGTAAGCAATTTATTTTAGCTCTTATATGTGTTTTGTGAGACCTGCGCTGTTTATGATTTTATGCTAATGCATAAAATATGTGAGGTGCTATCCTCAAACAATCAAATGTTGTGCTTTCGCTTTAAAGCCTTTTTGAAATCTGACAACGCTGTGATTTTGCCAAGACTCTAAGCTTTTGATGACTATGCAACACTTGTATATTGATGAATGTTTTATAATTCAACTTTTGGATTTTGAATTTGGCTCCTTACATTTCTCCGGGTAGTGTCGGGAATGGGGCGCTAGCGCCCCAATGATCCTTAAGAGGTTATTAACTGATTCCATATGTGGTATTTCATAGTTGTGATGTCTTCACTATTCTACAATGTAGAAAATAGTAAAAATAAAGAAAAACCCTGGAATGAGTAGGTGTGTCCAAACTTTTGACTGGTACTTGCTTAACTAATTTGATATTATGGTGTTTCTATTCCAAGAAAAACAAAAAAACTCTGGTTTTCCGTTAGGATGGAACTGAAAATATGGCGCTGTACAACGTCTCGGTCGGGAGTACATTACTGAGCTATTTAGCTAAAGAATCCCTGTGTCGTGCGGGCACACGGGAGACCCGGGGTTCAGTTCCCCAACGGGGAGGAAGGAGTAGGCTCTCCTCGTAAATAAGAATTTGTTCTTAACTGACTTGCCTAGATAAATAAAGGTTCCATTAAGAGCATAACATTTCTACACCCTAAATTTCTCATTCTAATCTAACCAATACCCAAATGGAGATTCAGTGAAAATATAAATCTCATTGATTGATCAAGACCAGTCCCCATGCTTGTCTCAGAGCAGTGAGAAATGATGCTAAAATAGCTGTAGGCTATTGCTTCAAATCCAATTGCTTCTAACATCAATATGCTCTTTAAATAAATAAGACCTACACCACTTTTAACAGCACATTACTCAACATGAGTGAGACTCATGTCGCCTACGGTAGGCCTACAGTATATGACGTGACTCTCAGCCAATAATTTCATATAGAGGATTGGAGGGGAATTTCTTTAATTCAGTGATATTTATTCCCATAGTAATTTGTTATGGACCCATAACTAAATAAACACTTGGCTATTTAGCCAAAGTATCAAAATACAGAGAGGTGTTGGTAAAGGTATATTGTCCTGCTAACAGCCCATAATGGGCTATTATAATACTTTACATGGTGTCCAGTATAACCAAAACATTTCTTTATTAAAAACTATCAGACAGAATGTTTGTACTTATTTATTTTGATCCAAAGCCATGAATAAGTGAGTCACTCAGCTTTATGTAGGTGCCGCTATATGACTTTGTCATCAACTTGATAATATATAACGATATTTTGGAGGTTATTTCGTTTTCAAAAAACAAAAGAGAGCGATTTGTAATCTGAATGAAGGCCAAAATAATATTTGTAAAGGCCAAAACATGTATTTCTGTTTTTAGAGGGAGAGAAACGCTTGGCCAGTTGTGCCGCCTATAAAGGCCAAAATATAGCCCTGCTAATAGCCATAATGGCTCTTAACCTAAATGAACATTGGCATTTTGAAAGAGTATTTCATTAACGAAAGCATGAAGATGCCATTATTATTTACATTGTTTTAGTTTGAACGTGCAGACTGGCACTAAGAACAGAACAGCGGGAACGTTTCCCTAGTCAGCGCCATTATTAGTGCAATGCCCCTTAAATTGTTGCCAGTGTGGCAGGGTGGGGGCCCCTCCCCCTTCCTCCTGCTCTCTTCTCCCTCCTCCCTTCCTCCTCTTCCCTTCCCAATGGGCTAGGTCAGACGTCTGTGCGCGGCCCTGCGGCCCATCCCGTGCCCCCTGCCCTCGTGCCTTGAACCTTGCGAGCTTTTAGTGGATACAGCTGGAGAACTGAACTTAAAATAATAAAACCCTTAATGTAACAACAGTTTTAGTAAGTAATACCGAAGTCGTGCACAATTATCAGTTTCTATTTAGGTTTAAGTCGCCCATTCATTGTCAGTTAGAGACACAGTAGGACCCAAAAGCGTAATCAGTGCTCTAACTCCCCCTTGCGCTGGTTTGGAGCAATGAAGTGGTGAAGCAGGATTCCGTACTAAACCACAAATTACCTCTAAGTCCTGAGGTGTAAGCTCGCAGTTTTTAAAGGAGGAACCACTGTATGTGAGAATGCTATTCATTAACTTCAGCTCAGCGTTCAACACCATAGTGCCCTCAAGCTCATTAACGCTAAGGACTCTGGGATCACCAAGCTAAGGATTCTGGGACTAAACACCTCCCTCTGCAACTGGATCCTGGACTTCCTGACAGGCCGCCCCCAGGTGGTAAGGGTAGGTAACAACACATCCGCCACGTTGATCCTCAACACGGGGGACCCTCAGGGGAGTGTGCTCAGTTCCTTCCTGTACTCCCTGTTGACTCATGACTGCATGGCCAGGCACGACTCCAACACCACCATTAAGTTTGCCAATGACACAACAATGGTAGGCCTGATCACCGACAACGACGAGACAGCCTATAGAGGGGAGGTTAGAGACCTGTCCGTGTGGTGCCAGGACAACAACCTCTCCCTCAACATGATCAAGAAAAAGGAGATGATTATGGACTACAGGAAAAGGAGGACCGAGCACACCCCCATTCTCATTGACGGTGCTCATCGACGGGACTGTAGTGGAGCAGGTTGAGAGCTTCAAGTTCCTGGGTGTCCACATCACCAACAAACTAACATGGTCCAAGCACACAAGACAGTTGTGAAAAGATGTGGCATGGGTCCTCAGATCCTCAAAAGGTTCTACAGCTGCACCATTGAGAGAATCATTGCATCACTGCCTGGTATGGCAACTGCTTGGCCACCGACCGCAAGGCTCTACAGAGGGTAGTGTGTCTGGCCCAGTACATCACTGGGCCCAAGCTTCCTGCCATCCAGGACCTCTATACCAGGCGGTCAGAGGAAGGCCCTAAAAATTGTCAAAGACTCCAGCAACCCTAATCATAGACTGCTGTCTCTACTACCGCACGGCAAGCGGTACCGGAGCGCCAAGTCTAGGTCCAAGAGGCTTCTAAACAGCTTCTACCCCCAAGCCATAAGACTCCTGAACATCTAATCAAATGGCTACCCAGACTATTTTCATTTCCCCCCCCCCACTTTTTTACGCTGCTGCTACTCGGTTATTATCTATGCATTGTCACTTTAATAACTCTACCTACATGTACATATTACTTCAACTAACCAGTGCCCCCGCACATTGACACTTTACCGGTACCCCGTGTGTATAGCCTCGCTATTGTTGTTTTACTGCCTGTTTTATATTATTTGTTACTTTTATTTAATTTAATTTTTTGTATTTTTCTTAACTGCGTTGTTGGTTTAGGGCTTGTTAGTAAGCATTTCACTGTAAGGTCTACACCTGTTGTATTCGGCGCATGTGACAAATAACATTTGTTTGATTTGATCAGATGGCCTGGCCTCCACAATCACCCGACCTCAACCCAATTGAGATGGTTTGGGATGAGTTGGACCGCAATAGTAAAAATAAAGAAAAACCCTTGAATGAGTAGGTGTGTCCAACCTTTTTGATTTGTACTGTGTGTGCTCAAACCCCTTAATCAATACATGTTAGAATAAACATTGGCAGCGATTATAGCGGTGAGTCTTTCTGGGTAAGTCTCTAAGAGCTTTGTACAATATTTGCACATTATTCTTTAAAATGTTATTCAAGCTCTGTCAAGTTGTTGATCATTGCTAGACAGACATTTTCAAGTCTTTCCATAGATTTTCAAGACGATTTAAGTCAAAACTCTATCTATGCCACTATGGAACATTCAATGTTGTCTTGGTAAGCAACTCCAGTGTACACTGAGTATACAAAACATTAAGAACACCTGCTCTTTCCATGACAGACTGAAAGGTGAAAGCTATGATCCTTTATTGATGTCACTTGTTAAATGCAAGGTAAAGTGCAAGGTATGGTAGTATGGTAGTAGGTGCCAGGCGTAGGGCTGTTGCGGTGACCGTATTATCGCCACACTGGCGGTCACGAGTCATGAAGGCAGTCAAATTCCACAGAACTCCAGAACTCTATTGTCCCTCTAATCACTCTGACATCAATGCAAATGTATTCGAAAATCTAATGAAACACTTCATGAGAGCCAATGAGCTCATGTTGCGCAACATTTCTATAGGCTATGCAATTGCGGGAGAAAACAGAGTGATGGCCTCAAATAAAAAGAGGAGGATCCCATCAGCTAGGCCTACTATATCTAATTTCTCAACTTTCAGTTTCAGAAAACTAGGCGTATGTCGCTGGTCATTACTTCAAAGGAGAGTCGTTTGAACGCAAACTTTTTTTTTAATCAAAATGAGTTTTTTGGCAGAAATGGCTTCTCGAACATGTGAACTTTCATGTGCATTAATAGAAAACTGGTATGCGATCTGTAAATACAAATAACATTGTTAAATTATAAGCCTAGTTGGTTTAGCCACAGAAAAAGTCAGCAACCTTCCCGCTAGCCATGATTGGTTAAGATAATGAGTGGGCTGGACATGCCGAGAGATGAGTTTGGATTGGTCTGCCATATAGCATGCTTCTGTCTATTTGAACTGGTCAGTATGTCTAGGTAATCCTCTCTAATGCAGATTTTTATGTGTCGCGTTGTAAAACTGCATAAGCCTAATGTCAAGTTAAAGTGTTAGCTAGCTAACGTTAGCTGGCATGTACATGTATGATCTGTGTAGTAATATTATTTGTATCTCAGAGCCATTTGCTTGACTAGTTATAGCCTAATGTTAGCTAACTAAAATGTAACCTAGTTGGTTAGCTTCCTCCAGATTCTTGCTGTGTAGTAACGTCACAAGTTGGGATTATGGTTCATTATTTAGCTGGCTAGCTAGCTACATGTCTTTACAAAATAACTAATGAATTTACGAACACTCAGCACCTGTTGAATATGGCCGGTGTCAGTAAACCTCACCAAAAAAGCGTAATTAAATTGTTGCCAGCAGCACAGTTTCAGTCATCAACACTCTGGATAACATGAAAATAGCCTAACCAGCTCTGCTAGGGTGAGTAAAATGGTCAGAGTGGGGTGTTCTCTCATTATTTGTCTGGAAGTAGCTAGCAAGCTAGCCAATGCTAGCCAGTTGGCTTGGGTGCTTGACTGCCATTGTGAGGTCAGAACACTCGGATCAACCCTACTCCTCAGCCAGAGCGTACAGTGTGCACTTGAACGCTCCAAGTACGAAACGCTCTGAATTTACGAATGAACAATCTGACAGCACAGTTGCAGTCACCAATGCTCTGGATAACATAACAGCCTAACCAGCTCTGCTAGGGCGAGTAATGCTCAGTGAGCTGTTCTCTCATTTGTGTCTGGAAGTAGCCAGCATGTTAGCTTGGGTGCCTGACTGCTATTTTTGTATTTAGTTTTTTATTTTATTATTATTATGAACAAAACAAATACAAAAACAGAAATATACAAACAAGAGTACATAAACCTAACAGACAGGGGTATTACATATCGAGATACATTTTCAATTTGTCAACGTTTAATGGTACGTATTGCTTTTTTTGTTTTTACACTTACTGATAATGTCAAAATATGTCACGTTCAGGCCTGATAGTTATAGGATGGCGTGTTTAGTTTCGTTTTGGTGTAGGGTTTTTTTGTTCTAGGTGTTATATATCTATGTTGGGGTAATGGTTCCCAATTAGAGGCAGCTGTGTGTCGTTGTCTCTAATTGGGAACCATATACATGTTTGGGGTTTTTCAATAGGATTTTGTGGGTTATTGTTTGTTTCATAGCGATAGTGTCTAGTCTATGTTATATGTTACGATCTTCGTTTTCGTTCGTTTTGTTGTTTTGTGCCAGTTACGTTGATAAATAAAGCATGTATACTGGATACCTCGCTGCGCCTTGGTCTGTCCCTCACGGAGATCGTGACAGAATAACCCACCATAAAAAGACCAAGCAGCGAGAGACCCGGGAGTTCTGGACTTGGGAGGAGATATTGGCTGGTAAGGGACCTTGGGAGAAGACGGCGGAGCATCGTCACCCCAGGGAGAAAAGTGGAGCAGCGAAGGCTGAGCGGGGGAGTTATGAGGAATTATACGGAGCATGGAATCCAGAGAGAGAAAAGTTTGTTGAAACTCGCCTGGCTAGGAAGCCCGAAAGGCAGCCCCAAAAAACTTTTTTTGGGGGGGGGCACACGGGGAGTTTGGCCGGTTCAGGATGGACTCCTGAGCCAACTCCTCGTGCTCTTTGGAGGGAACGTTGGAGGGAGCGTCGCACTGGAAAGACGCCATGCTATGCAGTTTTGCGCACAGTGTCTCCAGTGCGCATTCATAGGCCGGTGCGCGAGATTCCAGCTCCACTCATCTGTCAGGGGAGGGTGAGTGTGCAGCCTGGAGGAGTGGTGCCGGCTCTGCGCGCTAGGTCTCCAGTACACCTTCTGGGACCGAGATATCCTGCACCGGTTCTGCGTGTGGGGTCTCCGGTTCGCATCCACAGCCCAGTGCGAGACATTCCAGCTCCCATCATC
>QNTS01001188.1:154870-167977 GCA_003317085.1 Hucho hucho
ATATATATATATATATATATATGTGTATATACTGTACTCCATACCATCTACTGCATCTGCCTATGCCGGTCAGCCATCGCTCATCCATATATTTATATGTACATACTCGTATTCATTCCTTTACTCTTGTGTGTATAAGGTAGTTGTTGTGAATTTGTTAGATTACTTGTTAGATACTACTGCATGGTCGGAACTAGAAGCACAAGCATTTCGCTACACTCGCATTAACATCTGCTAACCATGTGTATGTGACAAATAAAATTTGATTTGATTTGATTTGAAATTCAAAATCCAAAAGTTGATTTATTAAACATTCATCAATATACAAGTGTTAGCATAAATTCATAAACCACACAAAACACATTTCACAGCGAAAACAAATCCCTTACATTTTGAAGAACTTCTGCTGAGGGCTTCCCAAGTGTCCAACGAAGACATCCAATGGTTCTTTTGTTAGAAAAAGTCATTTATTATATCCAAAAAATCTCTGTTTGGTTGGCGCGTTATGTTCATAAAGTACAGCGTCCACTCGCCCATTGAACCGTGAAGAGAACGCGTTCAACCTATACCTATACACTTGTCCACGAACAATCAAACATCATTGATAATGTATCCTTAGGAACACTTTTATGTATATTTACTGGAATATTTCAAACGGATTATAAACTGGACGATAAGAAAGGAAAAAACCACAGCGCGCGCAAGCCCTTGAACGCGCTTCCTCTTCTGTTTACATCCGATGACCACTTCGAAATTCTTCTTCTATTACCATCCAGAGCAACTAAACATCATCAAACACTGTCTAGAGACTGTTGACATCCAGTGGAAGCAATAGGTACTGCCATATATGTCTGTTTTCAATAGGGAGGGGTTCAAAATGAGGCAATGTGTCAAAAACACTTTTTCCAGGACAGAAATTCCTCGGGTTTTTGCCTGTTATATCAGTTCTGTTATACTCACAGACAATATAAACTTCAGAGTGTTTCCTATCCAATAGTACTAATTATGTGCATATCCTATTTTCTGGGCCTGAGTGGGAGGCATTTTACTTTGGGCACGCCAAACTCTACAAAACCGTCACCTCGGGAGCCGCTCCCTAAGAAGTTAACATGGCTTTCGAAGACTTTAGAAAGGCAGGGTAGGATAGATATAGGTCTGTAACAGTTTGGGTCTAGAGTGTCTCCCCTTTGAAGAGGGGGATGACCACGGCAGCTTTCCAATCTTGAGGGATCTCAGACGATACGAAAGAGAGGTTGAACAGGCTAGTAATATGGGTTACAACAATTGTGGTGGATAATTTTAGAAAGAGAGGGTCCAGATTGTCTAGCCCAGCTGATTTGTAGGGGTCCAGATTTTGCAGCTCTTTCAGATTTTTTCAGCTCTTCACTGTGAGGATGGTTTTCTTGGAGTGATGAGAGGTGTAGGTTTGCACCAGACATAGCGTTTTCCTTGATGGACAAAAAGCTAAATTGTTGTCTCGTCTGACCAGTGTACGTTCTTCCATATGTTTTGGGAGTCTCCCACATCTTTTTTGGCAAACACCAAACGTGTTTGCTTATTTTTTTCTTTAAGCAATGGATTTTTTTCTGGCCACTCTTCCGTAAAGCCCAGCTCCGTGGAGTGTACGGCTGAAAGTAGTGAGCTTTGCAGCTCCTTCAGGGTTATCTTTGGTCTCTTTGTTGCCTCTCTGATTAATGCCCTCCTTGCCTGGTCCGTGAGTTTTGGTGGGCGGCCCTCTCTTGGCAGGTTTGTTGTGGTGCCATATTCTTTCAATTTTTTTATAATGGATTTAATGGTGCTCCGTGGGATGTTCAAAGTTTCAGATATGTTTTTATAACCCAACCCTGATCTGTACTTCTCCACAACTTTGTCCCTGACCTGTTTGGAGAGCTTCTTGGTCTTCATGGTGCCTCTTTCTTGCTTGGTGGTGCCCCTTGCTTAGTGGTGTTGCAGACTCTTGTGCCTTTCAGAACAGGTGTGTATATATACTGAGATCATGTGACAGATCATGTGACACTTACATAGCACACAGGTGGACTTTTTTTAACTAATTATGTGACTTCTGAAGGTAATTGGTTGCACCAGATCTTATTTAGGGGCTTCATATCAAAGGGGGTGAATACATATGCACACACCACTTTTCCGTTTAAATTTTTTATTTTTTTTCACTTCACAAATTTGGACTATTTTGTGTATGTCCATTACATGAAATCCAAATAAAAATAAATGTATATTACAGGTTGTAATGCAAAAAAATTGAAAAATGCCAAGGGGGATGAATACTTTTGCAAGGCACTGTACAATGTATTAAAAATCAAAACATATAGCCCAACGTTTGTAGAACAACTAAAGTTACATTAATAACTGTATATTAACCCTTTCATGCGTGAGTTCCAAATATCTCTAACGGTCCCCCAGGGTGAGTTTTTTTATGCACGTGATGATGTTATGACGTTCTCTCCATAATAGAATGTGATTGTTATTCAACAATACATTTAATCCGCGCTGCCCTCAAAACAAGGAATTTTGCCTGTTTTTAACTTCCAATGATTTTCTAAGAACAGTTTGAATTGAGCTGTGTTCCGCCTCCTCGTTCATTCACATAAAAATAGTCATTTTAACTTTTGCGGACAATTACATTTTTGGGACAATTCTGACCCTGACAAAATTCCCCAAGCACTTCCTAATTGTTTGTGCAGTTCAAGTCTGCAGACATTTTCTCATCGGAACGATCTGCACACGTGTTCACATTTTCCTTCTTTTGCCAGCATCACAGTCATTGTTGTTTTCGTTGCTAATAATAACTTTGGAAATGTCTGCGTTTCTATCAAAGTAAGTGCCTTATTACATTATAATAGTTTCAGTATGTCGTGTTATGTCGTTTCTATTGTAGCTCACTGTATTTATGGAGCATAATATATTTGTGTATATTCCTTATAACCGCAGACACGTGAGGTAACGTTACTCATTTCATAACCTTTATGGTGTTATATTCAATCTTGCTTATGTAGCTAGCTACATTCTTCTATCAGCTCTGTAAAACAATGCTAGTTGCGTCAGAGAAGTATTAGCTTATGTTGTATTTTGAAGCTACCCTGGCCTTATGCCTCCCAAGTGGCGCAGCAGTCTATAGCACTGCATCTCAGTGCTAGAGGCATCACTACAAACACCCTGGTTCGAATCCAGGTTGTATCACAACCGGCTGTGATTGGGAGTCCCATAGGGCGGTGCATAATTGGCCCAATTTTTTCAATGCAGTATTCAAATTTATAGCAGTGTTTTATTATGTTACTTCTTTGCAATATTGTTTTATTTCTATATCCTGATATTGTATTCTAATGAATAAGTCCTCTTTATTCTGTACTTTCAGAAACCACGAACAGTATTTGCCAATATCATAACTGGAACTGGACATCTTTCGAGCTGAAGATTGAGGCCAGCTTTTGTATGCTAGTTTACACTCCTTAACAGCTTTACTGGATGAAAACACAGCAAGAAAACACATAGGCCAATATGTAATAGTCGTCAATTTTATTGCAGTATTGGTGGTGGTTGGTTCAACAACAACTTGTTTTACTAGAGGAAAAAAAAATGAATATGCATAACCCATATTTAATATTCATGCAGTGACTGAACAACAACTGCACCTCTAAAGGCATAGTATCATGGCAGGTCATCTGTCAAGCCACCTGTCAGGTCAGTCAGTCACTTATTGCTGCAGATGTGCTCAATAGTGCTTGAGCATATGATACTCCTCAAAGCATGGTGAAACACATAGAGGTGTATCACAAGCTAAACACATGTATATTGTCAACTTCCTCTGCTTACTTCTCCTGGTGCCAGACAGGAAGACTTTGCAGTACTCCATGTGTGGCTACCTTGAGCAGCAGTTTGAGGGACTTTGCAGGGAAAATGCCGTGCAGTGAGGCGTAGGGGATTGTCCACAGCAGGGCGACCCCCAGTGGATGGGCGCCGAGGGGTGTGGTGCTCCTCCAGCAGCTCTCTCATGAGGTTCTCTCTATACTTTTGGTAGGTAATTACTTTACCTATGAGGGAGTGGGGAGGATGAGGAAAGTTAGAGGATGATGAGGCAGTGGGTAGGTGGGTGAGATATTGTCACGCATTCCACAAAGCTGTTTATCATGTCCGCCTTATCCACTGCCCCCATTTTGAGGTTATAGTCAAGCACACAGTCTGGTTTGATCTTTCTCTCTCCCGTCAGGTGGTCGACCTTCCCTGTGGCTGACATGATTGCTGTATGGACAGTGGAGAGGACATGGACGTCTCGTTTGTCATGCCACTTTAATGCCAGCTGTTGACCGTTCTCCTTGAACTCCACCTCCCCTCTCTGCATCTTCCTGCATCCGAATGCCGGCATCTCCTTCCTGTTCGACCTGACTGTGCCACAGGCCCCTGTGCTGTTGGAGAGTTGATGCTGGAAAAGTGGGACTGCTGTACCAATTGTCCACGTACAAAGAGTGTCCCTTGCCGAGATGAGGAGCCAGCATGGTCATCACCACGGACCCGGACACCCCAAGCCCCTCATAATGTTTGATGTCAGTGGTGGACCCTGTGTAAACTATAATGTCCTGGACAAATCCTGTCTTCACGTCGCACATGACAAAGAACTTGACCCCAAACCTGTGCCTTTTGGAGGGAATATATTGACGGAACGCCAGCCTACCTTTCCATAACATCAGGGACTCATCAATGCATAGGTCCTTGTATGGCACACAGACCTGACCAAATGCTGATGTCAGGCTGATAAGAACATTTCTTATTTTGTATAACGGGTCACTTAGGATGGCAGTAGCATTGTTGACAAAATGCAGGCATCGCAGCAGAACTAGGAAGCGGTCTTGGGAAAAGAGGGTGGCAAAGAAGGGAGTTGCAAACATAGGATCTGTGCTCCAGTATTCTCTTAGGGAGTTCTTCTTTACTATCCCCATGAGGAGGACTGTCACCAGGAAAGTATACATTTCACTAATTGTGGTTGTCACCGATTTAGCGAGTTTCCCCCTCACTCCTGGCTCTCTCTTCGCCTGTAACTCCAAGGCATAGCGATTGGTCTCCTCTACTATATTTCCCACCAGCTCCTCTGTCAGAAACAACTTGAAGCACTCTGCCTCAGTTGGAAATGGCAAGGGGTGTTGCACTCCAGACTGGGACTCATCAAAGCAAACAGCAGGGCCAGGAGGGGTGAAATGACTGGCGGCCTTCCAGCTATCACAGAACTCCTGTATTTCATCCACTGTCGGTCTGCCTCCATCACCACCAGCATCTTCAAAGGGACCTGGTACTTCGTCAGTGGACAAGGGAACCTCAGATTCAGGGTTCTCAATGGCTACAAGATTGGGGGGCAGCTTCTCACTGTCACTGTCAGAATCAGATTCCTGACTTTCATACTCACTCATTGTCAGAATTAAAAAAAATCTCCAGAATTTCCACATTTGTGAGTGGTCTCCTTTTGAAAGACATTGCTAATGCTACAGCTTAGCTCACTAGCTACATACATAAACAACAACACTGAATGGCTCAGAGTGGGAGTGAGAGGTTACGTGATTGAGTGCTGGCACGCGACACTTGTATCAATAAATCACTATCAGAAAATGTTTTGTGTGGTAATTATTTATACATGCACTGTTTTATTCACGTTTTCAATTACAGGTGACAAATCATGCATTCCGATTCTTGCATAGATTGTAATGGGAACATATTCTGTGTGTAAAATATTCCAGCTGTGTAGCCATGTTTGTTGACATACAATGCATTCTTGTTTTCACGTAATCGTCTGTTTGACCAAAGACGTTATAGCAAAATGAGGTGAGTAAGGGTTCACTCATTTTTTGAGGACTTCCGGAAATGAATGGTGGGATGTGAACGATGGTAGACGACACATCCCTTCAACGTGCATACTATAAACAGACCAAACTCATCTTGTCTTCTCTTATTATCTTTTGTTCTGTGAGGAAAAAGAGCATGGCTGTGCGCTGAAACTCATTTACTTTCAACGTCTAGAAAGTGTTTTACCTAATTATTTCGGTAAATGGTGAGCTCACCTGTGATGTGATTAATTATACACAGTAATTGCTATTAACTAATTCATATTGTAGTTTATGTCAGCCGAGAGTTCGAAAATATGACCACTTGTGTTGCGTCAATCTTTCCTCAGTTAGCGCTAGGACAAATGTAGCCTACATTTTTCTGGTTAGGGTGAGTGTGTTATGCTGTAGCTACTTCTGTGAATGTCTGAACGTTGAATCCAAAAATAAACTGCTCACATTCTGGACATAACTTTGTAAGGACTGTGTTTGTGTAAATATTTTCTGAAAAAAGTGTGGCCAGCTCAATTGTTGATTGTTGTCATTCGGAACTGGCGTTTTAAATAAACATTCTAAACAAACGTTCTAATCACAAGGATGAGATCGTACACTTGAGGGACCACTGTAGAACGATCACAGCCATGAGATGGTACGTGTGAAAGGGTTAAGCATATAGGAGTACCTATTTCTTTATTAACTGCTCAACACAGAGTAGCTGCGTGTGTGCACTCCCTCAAATCGTTTGGAGAAAAACTATTTTATTCAGCTTTGTTCAATTCTATTCTTCATACTTTCAAATAATATTAAATAGTGCCACGGAATTATAAGCTAATCTTGTCTGCTAAATTAACTAGTGTAACCCACAGCCATTTGGCATAGCCACATCAGGACCTAACATAAGGACAACTCAGAGTATGCTATTCTTTTCTTCTGAAGTAGACTAAATTTTCTTCCTATTATGCTTCTTTTTATTTATTTATCATTTATTTAACTATGCATGTCAGTTAAGGACAATTCTTATTTACAATAATGGCCTTCCCCAGCCAAACCCAGATGACGCTGGGCCAATTGTGCGCCGCCCTATGGGACTCCCAATCACAGCCGGATGTGATACAGCCTGGATTCGAACCAGGGACTGTAGTGATGCCTCTTGCACTAGAGATGCAGTGCCTTAGACCGCTGCTCTGCTCAGGAGCTTTAGTCCTTCTTTAGACCTGTCTAAAATATATAATGGATATAGGCTATATTAAATAGATTTATTAGACTTCTTAAAATGTCTTGTATGCTGTGTGGAAGCCAGGAGATGCGAAATGTGTTTGTTAATTAACGGTCAATTACTGTGAGACCGACAGTTATTTGCTTAACAATCACTGTCTAATGAAATTTTGTGACTGCAACAGCCCTAGGCAGGCGCACCAGTTTGTGTCAAGAACTGCAAGGATGCTAGGTTTTTCACACTCAACAGTTTCCTGTGTGTATCAAGAATGGCCCACCACCCAAAGGACATCCAGCCAATTTGACACAACTGTGAGGAGCATTGGATTCAACATGGGCCAGCATCCTGTGGAACACTGTTGACACCTAATGACAAATTGAAGCGGTTCTGAGGGCAAAACTGTGTGTGTGGGGGGTGTTGGTGCAAATCAATATTAGGAAGGTGTTCCTAATGTTTGGTTTACTCAGTGTATATTTGGACTTGTCTTAGGTTATTGTCCTGCTGAAAGGTGAATTTGTCTCCCACTGTCTGTTGGTCATTCATACACTGTTGGAGCTAGAAACACAAGCATTTCGCTACACCCGCAATAAAATCCGCTAAACATGTGTATGTGACCAATAACATTTAATTTGATTTGAACAGGCTGTCCTCTAGGATTTTGCCTGTGCTTAGCTATATTCCGTTTATTTTATACATAGAGTACAGTATATACATATGATATGAGTAATGTAGGATATGTAGACATATAAAGTGGCACAACAACTACCTTATACACACGTGTAAAGGAATGAATAGGAGTATGTACATATAAATATATGGATAGCA
The DNA here is from genome assembly GCA_003317085.1 of Hucho hucho. Classification (NCBI taxonomy): domain Eukaryota; kingdom Metazoa; phylum Chordata; class Actinopteri; order Salmoniformes; family Salmonidae; genus Hucho; species Hucho hucho. Next base: position 162,734 of record QNTS01001188.1, read on the forward strand.
ATATGCAGTGGATGGTATAGAGTACAGTATATACTTATGAGATGAGTAATAGTTGTAGGATATGTAAACATTATATAGAGTGGCATTGTTTAAAGTGTCTAGTGATACATTTATTACATCAAATTTTTAATTATTAAAGTGGCTAGAGATTTGAGTCGATGGCCTAACGGCCTAGGCAAGATGCAGTAGATGGTATAGAGTACAGTATATACAAATGAGATGAGTAATGTAGGATATGTAGACATTATATAAAGTGGCATTGTTTAAAGTGGCTAGTGATACATTTATTACATACAATTTTTAATTATTAAAGTGGCTAGAGATTTGAGTCAGTATGTTGGCAGCAGCCACTCAATGTTAGTGATGGCTGTTTAACAGTCTGTTGGCCTTGAGATAGAAGCTGTTTTTCAGTCTCTCGGTCCCAGCTTTGATGCACCTGTACTGACCTCGCCTTCTGGATGATAGCGGGGTGAACAGGCAGTGGCTCAGGTGGTTGTTGTCCTTGATGATTTTTTTGGCCTTTCTGTGAGAACGGGTGGTGTAGGTGTCCTGGAGGGCAGGTAGTTTTACCGCCAGTGATGCGTTGTGCGGACCTCACTACCCTCTGGAGAGCCTTACGGTTGTGGGCGGACCAGTTGCCGTACCAGGCGGTGATACAGCTCAACAGGATGCTCTCGATTGTGCATCTGTAAAAGTTTGTGAGTGGTTTTGGTGACAAGCCAAATTTATTCAGCCTCTTGAGGTTGAAGAGGCGCTGTTGCGCCTTCTTCACCACGCTGTCTGTGTAGGTGGACCATTTCAGTTTGTCAGTGATGTGTACGCCGAGGAACTTAAAACTTTCCACCTTCTCCACTACTGTCCCGTTGATGTGGATAGGTGGGTGCTCTCTCTGCTGTTGCCTGAAGTCCACGATAATCTCCTTTTGTATTGTTGACGTTGAGTGAGAGGTTATTTTCCTGGCACCACACTCTGAGTGCCCTCACCTCCTCCCTGTAGGCCGTCTCGTCGTTGTTGGTAATCAAGCCTACCACTGTAGTGTCGTCTGCAAACTTGATGATTGAGTTGGAGGCGTGCTTGGCCACGCAGTCATGGGTGAACAGGGAGTACAGGAGAGGGCTGAGAACGCATCCCTTGTGGGGCCCCAGTGTTGAGGATCAGAGGGGTGGAGATGTTGTTTCCTAATGCTGAGCTGTAGTCGATGAACAGCATTCTTACATAGGTATGTGTGATGGGTTAGGGCAGTGTGAAGTGTGATTCTGATTGCGTTGTCTGTGGACCTATTTGGATGGTAAGCAAATTGGAGTGGGTCTAGGGTGTCAGGTACGATGGAGGTGATATGATCCTTGACTAGTCTCTCAAAGCACTTCATGATGACGGAAGTGAGTGCTATGGGGCGATAGTCATTTATCTCAGTTACCTTAGCTTTCTTGGGAACAGGAACAATGGTGTCCCTCTAAGCATGTGGGAACAGCAGACTGGGATAAGGATTGATTGAATATGTCCGTAAACACACCAGCCAGCTGGTCTGCGCATGCTCGGAGGACGCGGCCAGGGATGCCATCTGGGCAGGCAGCCTTGCGAGGGTTAACAGGTTTAAATGTTTTACTCACGTTGGCTGCGGCGAAGGAGAGCCCGCAGGTTTTGGTAGCGGGCCGTGTCGGTGGCACTGTATTGTCCTCAAATCGAGCAAAGAAGTTGTTTAGTTTGTCTGGGAGCAGGACATCGTGGTCCGCGACAGGGCTGGTTTTCTTTTTGTAGTCCGTGATTAACTGTAGACCCTGCCACATACCTCTCGTGTCTGAGCCGTTGAATTGCGACTCTACTTTGTCTCTATACTGACGCTTAGCTTTTTTGATTGCCTTGCGGAGGGAATAGCTACACTGTTTGTATTCAGTCATGTTTCCGGTCGCCTTAGCCTGACTAAAAGCAGTGGTTCGCGCTTTCAGTTTCGCCCGAATGCTGCCATCAATCCACGGTTTCTGGTTGGGGAAGGTTTTAATAGCTGTGGGTACAACATCACCAATGCACTTGCTAATAAACTCACTCACCGAATCAGCATATACATCAATGTTGTTGTCAGATGCTATCCGGAATATATCCCAGTCCACGTGATCGAAGCAATCTTGAAGCGTGGAATCAGATTGGTCGGACCAGCGTTGAACAGACCTGAGCACTGGCGTTTCCTGTTTTAGTTTCTGTCTATAGGCTGGGAGCAAGAAAATGGAGTCATGGTCAGATTTGCCGAAAGTGGGGCGGGGAATGGCTTTGTATTCATCGCGGAAGTTAGAATAACAATGATCCAGGGTTTTGCCAGCCCGGGTTGCACATTCGATATGCTGATAAAATTTAGGGAGCCTTGTTTTCAGATTAGCCTTGTTAAAATCCCAAGCTACAATAAATGCAGCCTCAGGATATGTGGTTTCCAGTTTACATATGAGTCCAATGAAGTTCTTTCAGGGCCGTCAATGAGTCAGCTTGGGGGGGATATACACGGCTGTGATTATAATCAAAGAGAATTCTCTTGGTAGATAATGCGGTCGGCATTTGATTGTAAGGAATTCTAGGTCAGGTGAACAAAAGGACTTGAGTTCCTGTATGTTGTTATGATCACACCATGTCTCCTTAATCATAAGGCATACACCCCCGCCCTTCTTCTTACCAGATAGATGTTTGTTTCTGTCGGCGCGATGCGTGGAGAAACCAGGTGGCTGTTCCGACTTCTGAAGGCACTGTATCTGTTTGTGTCACAGAAGATGTCATAGCACATGTTTAACTGTGCTCTTGGCCTGCTGCAGTTTCATTGCCAATTGTGTGATGCTGTGTCAAATACAATTCATCATATTCAGTATCTATGTACTGTACACCTACTCATCGTATGCAATCTCTTTTGAGCATCTGAATAAGGTTTCTATTGCATATTCATATCTGCAGTGAGATCCTCAGTACGACACGTTACACACAATGGTCAGTGTCATCCTCATTGCATACAATTCAGCATTGAAGGAGTACTGTAGCCAGATGCTGTATTATCCATCTAGAAAGGAAGTTGTCGCTGTTCAGTTGTATTAAAGGGATACATAACAAAGACAGGAGTCTTTTTAATTATTTTAAAATTGACTTTTCAATCAAATGAACATTTCAATTCTATTCTATTGTTTGATTCACAACGGCTCTTATGTCTGGACAATAAAGTCATTTGTATCCTTGGAACTCATCTGAGACATTGTGTTTGGTTCCTTAGCAGAATATTTATCATAATATGTTTGCTTTAAAATGTAATGTACTTCATGAGTAAAATAGTTTTATCAGTGCTTCATTCCATTTACGTTTTACAGGAGTGGATGTTTTGAACGGAAGCATATCGAGGCATAATGAAGTTGACTCAGAAATGGGTTTCTACTTTTTCCTGAAATCACTGGCTTAGAAGGGAAGGGACTTGATCATTCACTTGTAAGGAAAGACATGAAGAAAGAAGCAACTGTCAAAATAATTGAGTCAACCTATTCTGAGGCAGAACTTACTTATGTATAGGATCTATCTGTGAGATAGTTAAGAACATAGATTTTGGAAATTGGCATTTCAAATCAAATTGTATTAGTCACATGCGCCGAATACAGGTGTAGACCAGTTTTTTTTTAACTTTTTTTGAAACTAGTGCAGTTTAAAAAAATATGGATAAGAATAAGAGATAAAAGTATCAAGTAATTAAAGAGCAGCAATAAAAAATAACAAAATATACAGGGGGGGTGCCGGTACAGAGTCCATGTGCGGGGTCACCGGTTAGCTGAGGTAGTATGTACATGTAGGTAGAGTTAATTAAAGTGATAGATGACAACAGAGTGGCAGTGGTGTGGAGAGGGGGGGTGGGGGCAATGCAAATAGTCTGGGTAGCCATTTGACTAGATGTTCAGGAGTCTTATGGCTTTGGGATAGAAGCTGTTTAGAAGCCTCTTGGACCTAGACTTGGCGCTCCGGTAACGCTTGCCATGCGGTAGCAGAGAGAGCAGTCTATGGCTTAGAACATTTTTAGGGCCTTCCTCTGACACCGCCTGGTATAGAGGTCCAGGATGGCAGGAAGCTTGGCCCCAGTGATGTACTGGGCCGTTCGCACTACCCTCTGTAGTGCCTTGCGGTCGGAGGCGGAGCAGTTGCCATGCCAATGTCAGTTATATGCCACCGACAAGCATATAACCCCTTTTCCCCAGGAATGTTATACTGCAATGCCACAGATTTTTCCAGAAAATGGTCTCAAGCGATATTTACTAAAACTACGAAATCGACCAGCAGTAGTAGATTTATTTTGACCTTTGTCTTGTTTTAGTGTGATATATCGACAGTGACTAACAAGTCTAGCCGTTAAAAATACCAAAATGGTCAACTCCCCTACTCAGATGGTAAGGTGGTGGGCCTAGGTTTTCATCTATGGATATTTTGACTGCCTACACATTGGCTTTCTGTGAGAGGGTGGGTTTCCTAAATCACAGGCTGACATCAGGCCGTTTTTTTTTTTTTTTTTACAATTTTCCAGGTTATAGCCTACTACCATGTGCGCATTGCTGCGCTTATAATGTGAAGAAATAGCCTAGTCGTTTGTTAACATTTTAAGATCAACGTTCTGAGATGTTGCAACAGCCAAATTGCATTAAAAAAAAATATGCTCATCTTGTTGGCTGACAAAAAGTAAATGTGGACAGTTCATCCAATATCTTCAATATGCACCTCGGAATTGGATAAGGACGCACACGGTTGTGTCCCCGATGTGTCTGTCTTAACTTGTAACCTGTACGGAGAGCAGTGTGAGTGAGAGACGCTTCGGATTGCGCAGCACTCAGGGAGAAGGGCACAACTGCCACTGGCTGCAGAAGGCATGGATGGTTAAGGGTGCATTATGGCCGCAAAGGGGATGCCGCCGTGAATTTCGAGGCATTATCAAGTGCTTGTCAAATTGTGATTGAGAGACTATTGGAGTGTGTACAGCCTGCGCGATAAAACATAGCAGAGCTCATGCCTTTCAAGTGACTTTTTTCAATTCATCATTAGTCTCATCATGCAGCCTTACAATGTATTAAAAATCAAAACATAGCCTGATGTTTGTAGAACAACTAAAGTTACATTAATAACTGTATATTAAGCATATAGGAGTACCTGTTTCTTTGTTAGAATAGTCGCATGTGCGCACTCCCTCAAATGTTTTGGAGAAAATATTGATATTTTATTCAGCTTTGTTCAATTGTATTCTTCATA